>JAQFVV010000214.1:640020-952520 GCA_028023455.1 Epiperipatus broadwayi
AAGAATTGTTTTATCATGCTGGACTAATAGTGGTTCATTGACTTTATTCACTGCTGCTGGTTAATCTTGGTTATATTTTTTTAAATGTCTTTTATAATATTTTTGCATAGCCTAAATCTTTTGAATAATTTGAAGTCTGAAGCTGAAGTCTGAATTTACAGAAGACTTCAGATTGTCTTAATAAAAAATAAGACTAAAAACAACTGCTAACAATAGAGAATGTCAGCTTTTATTTCAACAAAATTTTTTTATTAGTAATAAATAGTGATTACATTTTGATAATGGATAAGTTAATGAATAAATTGTACAATAATATTATAAAAAGTTCTGATTAACATATGGCTAGAATATGTTAGTTAGTAGTTGTTATACACTTATGTGGTTAGGTATAATGGAGGGCTTGTGTAGAATATGAGAAACTGAGAACTTGATGAATGTTATTAGCTTTTTTTTTTTTTTATTTATTAACACGACTATTTTCTTTTTAATATTGTCTATTCTAGAATTCTGGGTAGGTGGGAGTTGACAATCAGGAAAAGGATAGAGCGGTTAGAGACCAGGTGTCATCAAAGACTTTACTGGAGGCAAGGAGCTGATCACGTTTCTTGATTTTTTTGAGAGTCTGGTATGCAAAAATCTCTTGTTGAAGTCATTGTAGGTGGTGTTAAAGTCTCCGAGAAGAATGGTAGGGGAGGCTCTGCTAGCGTTGATGGCATTTAGGATATGAACTATTTTTAGATATTGAGAGGTGTCTTTGGCTGTATAAATATAAGCTATGATGATCGGATAACCCCAATAATCTATTTCTATAATAATAATATTGGCATCTAGGAATAGAATGTTGAAACTTTTTGGTGGTGCTGATTTGCTAAGAAGAATACCGACTCCACCTGAAGCTGAATGGCCGATGGAAAATCTAGTAAATCCGAGAGAGGAGAGAAGAGATATTATTTTATGGTCAGTCTTATAGTGATGTTTGGTTTCGCCCATAAGAAGTATATGTGGGGAGCAGAGTGAGAGCCAGTTTTTAATAGCAAGAACTCTATCGATTGAGTTGATGCCGCGAATGTTTATGCCAGCTATTTTGCAGAACATGATAGATTAATCCAAACCGTCCTCAGCAAAGTGATCCAAGTGAATGTGGGACATCTCTATATTAATGAGGTCTGATGTTGTTAGGCAGTCAGAGACTTGTGATTGAACTTGTAGATGGCTTGGTGATATATTTGTTGGTTGAGGAATCGCATCCATGAAGTCTTCGGTGTCTGATGGAGTAGAGTAATCTGTCTGAGATTCATCGGGAGAATCAATGGTATCTAAGGTTGTAAGATCCATGGTTTTCCTCTTTTTTTCTATGGATTTGTGAAGCTTTGAGTTGGATTTATCGGAGATTTGTTTGTTAGAGGGGGTGGTGAGTAAAGTACCGGGTGGGAGCTGTCATCATCAGAGCTTGATTTATCTGAGCGAATTGATTTTCTTTTAATTTTCTTAATTGTATTTTGGGTATTTGTTGTGTCAATTTTTTGAGGATTTTGAAGTTGATTAGTGTTGTTTTCCTTTTCCTGTTCTTTTGATAGTAGTGTTATTTTATTGTCATAAGATTTTTGTTCGAATTTTAGACTTGAGACATTCTCTGTTTGCTGTAACAGTTGTGAATCTTCGATCATGCTGACTTTCGGGTTGGGTATTTGATGGATCTTTTCGTCTGGTAGGTTAATTCTTGCAGGAGTTGAAGAATTGCAGTTACTTTGTGGTTCACTCTGTTTAGGGTTGTTATCAGTTGTTTTAAGCTGGTTAGGAGTTATATTGGAAGAATTGTTTTGACATTTTTTGAGTGTATTTTCTTCATCGCCTGGGTTTATCTTGTTCTCTTTAGATGGTTTGGTCATATTATCTTCTTTTGTAGAAAGAGTTTGACCTAATATTATTTCTTGGGGATTAGTATAAGTTGTTTCGAATGTTTGATCTTGAGTATTATTAGTTTGCGTGATTGGTTTAGGAGTAGTATTTGTTGTTGTTTGGTTCTCTGATTTACTACTATTAGTGTAAAGGTTGACGTTTGTTCTTTCTTGAATATTTTCCTTTTGAAATATAGTTTTGGATGTGGAAGGTTTTGTTGGAGGATTTATTTGAATCTGAATATCTGGGTTTGTGAGGTTGCTGTTTGAATTAGTCCTATGTGATGATTGTCTATTTAAGGACTTGTTAATAGGTCTACCAGGACATTTGTGAAATTTATTCATTTTAATACCACAGTGTGTGCATATTCTTGCTGCACAGTCTTTAATGAGGTGTGTTCTTTGAAGGCAGAAGAAACATTGTGGTTGTACTCCTCTGAATGTCAAAACCATAGGAGAGCCTCTTGCTGTAATAATAGTGGGTATGTCAGTGGGTATAATGTTTTTCTTTAATGTAAGTGTGAAGGTAACTGTATTGGACAGGATTTGATCTTCGAAGTGAGGATTTAATAGGTGTTTAAATTTGCTAACTGAACCATAATTAATAAGGATGTCTTGTATTTCTTGTTCATTTAAGTGGGCAAGGCAGTTTTGAATTCTGCCAGATAGTGTAACTGGACGGTTCATATCTATGGAGCATAGTATATAATTTCCTAAAGATTTGTAGTTATTTTTAAAATTCATTCGGTCTGCCCACGTTTTAAACTCTACGATCACATAGCGGTCATTGGGATGATTAAGGATCATGTGAATGCCTCTGCCTAATTGCTTTTGATTGATTAGACTGTAGAGTTGTTCTACAGGGAATTTATATAAAGCACATTGATGATTTGTTATGGCTAAGATTAAAGACTTATCGCTGTAATAGTTTGCAAACGATTTATATAGAGAGTTGGGTATCGTTTTGTTGAACTCATTGTTTATTTCTGGTAACATATCATCATTAATATTGTTTATATTAAAAGAGACATTTTCCTGCGTGTTTGATTCTTTTTCTATGTCTAATTCTGTGAGATTCAAATATAATTCGTTGAGATTATCGGCCTTAATATTTTCAGAGATGCTCTCAGAATTTTTTGACCTTACGATATTTGCATACATAGTGGGATTTTCCAATATTGATATTGAGGTAATTGGTTTAGCTTGCACGTTAGCTGATGTAGCAATGGATTGTTCTGAGCTAAAATCTTTGATTGTTTTAGAATGAAATTTATCAGTTTTATAATTTATTTCTTCTTTTTTATTTTTAAATTTACTGTTGACAAACGGTACTGACACAGTACTGGTTTTGTCGACCTCTGGTGGAAAATGTTTTACTTTAAAAATTTAAGTCGGTATCATTTTGTTGGTAATTTTGTTTATTTCCAGATATAGTTTTAATTGAATTGTTGGGCAAAGGAAATTGCTCATTATAATCTTCTGTGGTTGAGTAAAGGCTTCGGAGAGGTAATGATTGGTTTTCGCTTGTATCAATAGTTTAAGCGACGAGATATTTATTCTATTGTTTGTATTAGGGGTAAGTTGAATATTTTCTAAACTTTTGTTGATATTTGCAATGGAATTTTCTTTTGACTTACTCATTTGTGGGTTTTTATTTGTTTTAACGGGTGGTTTAGATGCATTTAGATTAGATCTAAGGCTATACAATTTACGGCCGATGATCGCATTGTTGGGTTGAATGCTGAGATCGGGGCTTACTTTATTTTTAGTTTTATCGGTTATATTATCACTTTCCATCATATAAAATGATTAAAAAGTTGACTTACCTTGAATAACAGACGTAAAGGTAGAGGGACAGTCGTCCCGTCTTCCTAAAACTGTAAAACACTAAAGGACGCTTTTTAAGACTAGTTACAAAGATGGCTGCCAAAAGCGGAAGTAGAATGTCAGCTTTTTATACACTTTGATCTTACCTTTGCTCGAGTTTTAACCATGCTATCAATACATTTTATCTCTAAATTTTTTAAAATTAAAAATTACATTCCTTTATTGTCTGTTTTTTTTTCTATTTTAATTACACTGTGATTAGCTATATTGTTCAACTAATCAGTTTGAAATCTTAATTTCCTGAATGTGATTAGTTTAGTATGACTTATTTTAATTAGTTATAAAATCTTTTTTTTTAAAATTAAAAGTGCTTTTAACAAAGAATATTTTTGACAGAATTATAAAAATAAAAGTATATAAAAGAAAGATATTATAATTAAGAACTAATTTCTAAATCTTTCTTTATATTTTAACTTCTACCCTTTTCCACCATTACTTCTTGATATTATTTTTCTATTTCAAAATCTTAAATTTTACTTTTTTTAAAAAAAAAAAGTAAAAGTAGATCATGTAACCCATATATATACACACACAATGTGTGTATATATGAACCATTACAATACATATGTACGTGCTTATGTACAAATGTACATATATACTTCCATACATACATATGTATATACACATGTACTTACATACATATCTATGTAACCACATACAAATATTCATATGTACATACATACTTATATTCATGTTTTTTCATATACTTTCTTAGTACAAATAGATTTATGAAATTTTCAGATTTTACAAGAAATCTTTTTTCTAATTATTGTAAGTCCAAACTCTGCTGAAAATTCAAATAAACATTAATTTTACCATCTATAAATCTTATTATATATATATTGTACTGGGTTCAAATATGTGGTTTCGAAACTCCGGTGTCTTAGGCAGAGAAGAACATACTCGGAGAGTATATATGTCCAAACGATAGCTATAAAATATATAACTAGCATTACATTTCCAGGACATAGCTTCGTCTCGGCTGTTGAGTTCAACACCACATTCAAAGCACTTTTTTTTGTTTGTGTATAAACACGGGTGCCAGCTATCTATTCGAGAATGAATAAATAATGCACTTTGAGCAATGGCCACTAATTCAATGCCTAAATATCCATGACTAGCTCAGATATTTGTAATCACTAACAGATTATACATAATTAATGGTGAAAGAATTAATAAAAGAATTGGTAGAAGTAATTGATAAAAAGAATTGACCAACAAATAAAGTTTAAGTTTCAAAATAATTTATTTTAACTAACATTTACTAATTTTAAATATTTTATAAATCTAATATAACACGCGCACATTTTAAATTAATCCACTAATAATATATCTTATGAGAAAGCATAAATAAAATCATATAGCATTCACAAACACGCATATCAATAGTTCATTTTATGCATGCTTATAGAGTTCAAATTATTTGTCTCTGGAGATTTTACGAATTAATGCAATGCAATGGCTATTATAGAAATAAGAATATAAAATATTATTACCTAGGATTTTGAATGTAGACATAGAACTTCGTTTTATTTGGTTACTGCTTTAGGTGAGGATATTTCCAGCCGGCTGGGGAGTTTCCTTGATGAGTTTCATTATTATTCACGATTATTATTATTGGAGACAATTAGATATTGACGGAGATTTCTAAGTTGTTACGCTGACATTATTTCACGGGCAGATTTTGATGTTTTCATCGGACATCAGGCTGGAGAGACGTGTATTCCCAAAAGCTGTTCAGCACTGCATTTTTGTTTCTGGATACAATTAACTCACTGATTGTCCGCTCTTGACTTAACTGACTCAATTAATTAACTGACTCAAAAAGATTGTCCAATAAAAAAAAGGTCTATTTATACCTGCGACATGTTGTCCTTGTAATATCCTTCGGCAATATCTGTTATCGAAATTCCATTGATAGTCCTTTGACAATGTGTTTTGGAAGATCGTTTAATTAATAATAGCCATGCAAAATGTGTTGTTTTATATTTTAATTAATAGCCATTGCTGTGTTTTTAATGATAATCTTATTTTATTTCATTTTAATATTTATTATGCATACATTTTTATTTATTTACAATCACACATATATACGCACATATATAATTAGTTTTAAGATTACTTTTTTTTTAATTCAAATGAAAAGAGACTTATATTTTGAAGCTTTTAATTATTTATATTTTACGAATGCTAATAAGAAAAACTGTTTACTTCCCTTTTTTAAAACTTTTAGGTTGACTTTTCTAATGAAACACCCCTCTCCCCTGATGATTAATTAACTGTAGTTTTTATTTCAAACTAACGATAGAAAAGTATTTGACGCTTATCTTTTTCAAAAACAAACTCTTCAACATTTAATTTTTACGTTTTTCTTTTGCGAAAGATTATTTTAATATTTTTTTTTAAGATAAATTTTTATGTGCCAATTTTAATATTGGTACATTACATCATCCCCGTTTGAGAATAAAATGCATCATTTTTGACCATTTTATATCTGACAACTTTAAATCTTAATTCCAAATATTTACTGTTTTTCTAAGTTTGCCTTTTAATATCTGTTACTTTCCATACCAATGGCAATCTCCAATGATACTTTTCTTCTTTCTATGTTGGCAACATTGTTTACAATGTTCTGAGTCCTGGATAGTGACCACAAGGACAAACTAATTTTGTGGCACAGGGATCTTTTATAAAAGAAGCTTTGGCTGCCGATTCTCTTGATCGGACTTTGACTAAGAAAAGGTCGCTGCGAATGGCAGGAATTTTCAACTGTCCATTTCCGACTTACGCTTTGGAAAATGATTGCCGATTCTTTTGATCGGACTTTGACTAAGAAAAGGTCACTGCGAATGGCAGGAATTTTCAACTGTCCATTTCTGACTTACGCTTTGGAAAACGAGGTACGAGATATGGGGATTCTCTCCTGAAAAAGATACTTATGACTACTCTGGTTGTCGCCAGTGCGCATTTTAAAAGAGGAATGATCCCGGCCAATCCATTACAGGTACTAAAATTTATCCAGTCAACAGCTTTAAACTTATCCTTATCTAAACTTATTTCTATACTACCCTCTTCCCTTAATTTCGAACCCTGATACTTTCCTAATACAACTTAGATTGACTTTCATTTATATTTATGAACATTACAATATCAATTTTTAAATCATATGACCATTATCTATTTTAATCTTATAATATTATTCTTAAGTTAGCATGAACATATTTATTTAAACTTACAATACTATTCTAAACCATCATGGACATCAGTTTACATATTTATTTATATTACAATATTATTTTAACTCATTACTTTAACTTATGTATTAATGTGCATATATTCAGAAAAAAAACTGTTTTACTTTATTGAGATTCATTATTATACAAATATCTATTTGACTAACTTAATTTTATTCTAGAAATTCTGTTATATTTTCATTTATTTAAACCTACAGCTTTACTTTTACATCATTAATTTGACCAATTTATTTAACTTGATTTTATTGATTTTTTTATTTATTTGAACTGTTTATTTATGAGCATTTCCTTAATTAATATGTGCGTGGAGAAAAACAAAATCTTTTATTTTACGAAGCCTCCATTATTATTATTTGACAAAACAATCCATCATTTTAAATAGCGAAATTCTAATTCAGGCTTTTCATCTAAGTCAAAATAATTATATTAAACTCATAGTCCATTTCTGGTCATAATTATTTCTGTTTACTTTAATATTCTGACCCTTAACTAACTTTTAAACTTTGTCAGGTGGTTCTTTCTTTCTTTCTACTAACACTATAATATAAACTAACTTTCCTTTCTTATAATTTATTATCCTTTTATAATTTATTACTTTATCTCTTTCTCACTCTGTTCTATTTTCAACCTTGTAAATAAGAAAACCTTTAAGCTTCACAGCCCTCCATATTTTTTCTGACCGTGAATATTTTTTCCTATGCTTCCTTTTTATTTTAAATCTAAGTTTAAAACAAACACGAACACTTCCTTTTGAAAACTCTATTACTTATTTTCTATCTTTATTATTTTTATTCCTCTATCACTATACTTAATGCTTCCTTCTGCTTTTTGATCTACATAAGTTTCTACTTTAACTGTTTCAATGCTATCTGATTCTAATCCAAATTTTATGTCTTGTACTTCTGCTTTGAGTTCTAACTGGCTTTGCTCAAGTTTCTGATACAATTCTTTTTTGAGGTCTTGCTGACTTTGCTCAAAATTTTGCATCATATTCATCATCATCTGCATCGCAGATATATCTTCCTTTTCCACTAACTGGAGATTTTTAAAATATATGTGCACCCATGTTTTTATATTCTCATGTTTCCTTTCTAATGCCTCTACTCTTTTTATTAATTCCTCCAGCTCTATATCTTTTCCCATTTTGAAACCATATATTTTTTTTTCAAACTAGCGCTTACGTTAAACTAAATTTAATATACGACTTATTTTTCTTACTAAGACAGCAACACATGCTAACTCCACCCTTTTTGTCCATTTTTCTACACGATCTTACATAATACCCAATTGTCTCTGATTTAACATAATGATTTATTTTAAATAACATAAATAGCATAAATCTCTTTTCATTTAAAGAAAAAAAAGTTTTCGGTCAATTCTTTTTTAAAATTAAACTAGTTTAAATACATAATTTAGCTTTTGTATAAAAAATATTTCAAACAAGAAACATTGTACACCTGGGTCCCTTTTTATGCGGACTTATTTAACATGATTTTGAAGTTACGTGATTTTGAAGTTCACCGGAAGTCGAACTCCGATAATGCGCTATTACTTTAAATAATAAATTTCGTGCACTTACTTTATATTGAAAGTAATAGCACATTATTGGAATTTGACTTTCATCTTAGTAATTTCAATATTTTGAGTGCTTTATAATAGTAAGATTTTATGCAATAATAAAATTAAAATCATGATTTCCACATTTTATGTATACACATATTAAATTTTACAAGATTATGATATAAATTTGTTCAAACATTGTGCATGTTAATTTTGCATTTTAAATCACATTCTGTTTTTGCTTTTTAAAAAAAGAGCTTAATCAATTATTAATCATTTAGTGTCCACAAGTTTATTTTTAAAAGGTGAGTAATAGCAGTGAAATGAAATTTGATTTTTAAATGGAATTGAAAATTAAAGACAAAAATAAGAATTTAATTTTTAGTTGTTAGTTTTAATTAAATTTTTCCCAGCAGTGGTGAATAAATCTTTTTATTATCATAAGGCTAAGTTCATAAACAATTAATAAAATCATCGTCTCAAAGATTAATTACTAATTACGTTGTCACCAGAAATCCATTGACCTAACATGAGTGTGAAGTTAGCGCTAGTTGTATTTCCTCAGTTTGCAAACGAACGTGTTTTCGGGAAATATCGATAATAATTAAAACGTGTATAAAAAAAATGTAAATTATGCATAAAAATATATTATTTTGAATTTTTTAAATTTGAAATTTTTTATTAGTCATATTTTATTTCCTTATATTTTTTTTGCGCGAATTTTAAAGTAATTTTGCGTTGGTGCTTTGCTTTTACGTGAATTTTGAAAAATCACAGACCACATCCCCCCTTTTTCAATGTAAGTTACATCTATTTTTGCGCAATTTCATTTGTGCGTGTTTTCTGAGGAACCTATCTATCGCGTAAAATGAGACCCAGGTGTATTTAATTACTATTGTTTCTTAGGTCCAGCCCCAAGTTGGGTATAGCCATTTGTACCGGGTTCGAATATGTGGTTTCGAAATACCGCTCTCTTAGGCAGAGAAGAACATACTCGGAGAGTATGTATGTCCAAACGATAGCTATAAAATATATAACTAGTGCTACATTTCCAGGACATAGCTTCTTTTTGGCTGTTGAGTTCAACATGTTCAAAGCACTTTTTTGTTTGTGTATAAACATGGGCGCCAGCTATCTATTCAAGAATGAATAAATAACGCACTTTGAGCAATGGCCACTAACTCAATGCCTAAATATCCATGACTAGCTCAGATATTTGTAATCACTAACAGATTATACATAATTAATGGTGAAAGAATTAATAAAAGAATTGGTAGAAGGAATTGATAAAAAGAATTGACCGACAAATAATGTTTAAGTTTCAAAATAATTTATTTTAACTAACATTTACTAATTTTAAATATTTTATAAATCTAATATAACATACGCACATTTTAAGTTAACCCACTATAATATATCTTATGAGAAAGCATAAATAAAATCATATAGCATTCACAAACACGCACATCAATAGTTCATTTTGTGCATGCTTATAGAGTTCAAATTATTTGTCTCTGGAGGTTTTACGAATTAATGCAATGCAATGGCTATTATAGAAATAAGAATATGAAATATTATTACCTAGGATTTTGAATGTAGACGTAGAACTTCATTTTATTTGGTTACTGCTTTAGGTGAGGATATTTCCAGCCGGCTGGGGAGTTTCCTTGATGAGTTTCATTATTATTCACAATTATTACTTTTGGAGACAATTAGATATTGATGGAGATTTCCAAGTTGTTACGCTGACATTATTTCATGGGCAGATCTTGATGTTTTCATTGGACATCAGGCTGGAGAGACGTGTATCCCCAAAAGCTGTTCAGCACTGCATTTTTGTTTCTGGATACAATTAACTCACTGATTGTCCGCTCTTGACTTAACTGACTCAATTAATTAACTGACTCAAAAAGATTGTCTGATAAAAAAAAGGTTTATTTATACCTGCGACGTGTTGTCCTTGTAATATTCTTCGGCAATATCTGTTGTTGAAATTCCATTGATAATTCTTTGACAACATGTTTTGGAAGATCGTTTAATTAATAATAACCATGCAAAACGTGTTGTTTTATATTTTAATTAATAGCCATTGCTGTGTTTTTAATGATAATCTTATTTTATTTCATTTTAATATTTATTATGCATACATTTTTATTTATTTACAATCGCACATATATATGCACATATATAATTAGTTTTAAGATTACTTTTTCTTTAATTTGAATGAAAAGAGATTTATATTTTGAAGCTTTTAATTATTTATATTTTATGAATGTTAATAAGAAAAACTGTTTACTTTCTTTTATAAAACTTTTAGTTTGACTTTTCTAACGAAACACCCCTCTCCCCTTCTGAGTAATTAACTGTAGCTTTTATTTCAAACTAACGATAGTAAACTTATTTGACGCTTATCTTTTTCGAAAACAAACTCTAATAAACTCTTCAACATTTAATTTTTACATTTTTCTTTTGCCAAAGATTATTTTAATAATTTTTTTTAAGATAAATTTTTATGTGCCAATTTCAATATTGTACAATATATATATAAAACACAGAATATCTTATTTATGTCAGTGAAAAGCTTTTATGTAACAGTAATGAAAATACTATATATAAGCCATATAATTTTATTTGGATGATAAGTTTTTAAATTAGGGGAGTTCTGAATTCTGGTTCACAACATAGATTCACATTTTATTATAGATGAGATCATAAAATAAAAGGAACTATTACACTGGCTGACCAGCAGTTAGTTATGTTTTCTATAATAGAATCTTATTAAACTTATCAAGTAATGATATATTTTTTTGTATTTATTCTATATTTTATGATTCTCACAATTTCATATTTCAGAATTACAGTATAACATAGTTAGGATAAAAGTAATTAAAGCTCATAAGCAGTTTAGCATTTTAAAAATATTTTTCTATTTATTGTTACTTAAAAAATAAATGATGAACATAAACTGTTTGAGGCAACTTTTTGGTAAAAATGTGTATTTTAATGTATATATATATTATTGAATGTCATTTTGTTATTTAATATTGACACGTATGCCAATATAATTTAAATAAATTACTAAATACTGGTATTGAAGAGTAATGTTTGTTTCAAGGTTAATGTAGCAGATATTATTCAAATTTAGTTATAAGGTGATTGGAATTATGAAAGAAGCAAAACTAGTTTTTAGAGTTTTGCATAACTGGTTGTTTTTAAGTTATATAATGCAGTTTTATTTTATATGACAAGAATTTTGCATATATATATTGTGACCATCTGAATGGGCACAAGGGTTTAAGATACCTTGTATCTTAATTAAATAGCTATATTGTATTATAAAAAAAAATGAAATAGCCTTGGAATTTTAAAATTTTTGAACAAGATCATTTAAAGTTTGAATATGGGTTGCCTATGTAGTTTATTGACTACTTGATAGGTATTCATTAGTATTATTGTGGTTAATGAGGTATATAATGTAAGGAAGAGGGGTTGTTTATTAATGAAATTGATATATTTTATTGGAAAAATGCAAAGTTATCCTATGTTAGTATAATATTTAGTTGAATGGTTTGTACAATCCTTTATTCATTAATTCTTATCCTTTTGTCAACAGTTAATAGCAGCTTTAATTATATTTAGTTAAGACAGTTCAATATTTAGGATGTAGTGCATGTATGTGTAAGCCTGTATGATTCTGCCTTAGGTTTCATCTCATTTTCATTCTTTAAATAATAGCAAACAATAGTACATTCACAATAAAAATATTTAAATTACAGTAGTTATCTTAAATAATTAACAAATATATATTTGTTTCCAATGATTAATAGATAGTTGAATCAATAAATTATTTTACAAATTAAATACATTATTAATCATTTTTATTTGATAGTTAATTAATATTCATTTTTCTTTCAGGTTTGTAAAAGCTATTTATTTTAGTATTATTATTTTTTCTTTTTGTTTGTCATTATCTTATTATTGAAACACAGTAAAATATATTAGTCAATTTGTTTTATTATATTTTTCTCATATTTTAGAATTATAACTTATGGGCAATGGAGTTTATTAATTCAACTGTGTTTATTAAATTCCTTGAGATCTTATTATTTATTTCTTGATTGGTATTAAAGTAGATGTGTAGATTATAATATGCCAAGTAATAGAATTGTTTAAGAATATAATTTTAGCAAGCTGATATATCTTGTACTTGGATGAAGGAAGAAATTAAGTTGAAAGCATATTTTTAATAGACTGTACTAAGTAAACATTATGATTCTTTATCATACAATCAATTAACAAAGGAATTTACAATATATTGAATGTTTTATAATATTTCTTCTTTTATTCATTTATTATTATATATCTTATGAACAGCCTATAGCCTCCCACTGAGCTGAGCTGAACATAAACTTAAATATAGAGTCTCAGTAATAATTTTATATTATATATTTTATTATATTGTTCTATTCATTAATAGAACTGGCGCCTGGGCATTTCGCTCATGTAATGTGATGGGAGAGTAGGTTATAATATATATATATATATATATATATAAGACAATTTAAACACAGAAATTAAAATTGTTAATGGAGGTTGCCTTGACGATAGTTTGAAATTGTTGATTGTTATTGATATTGGGATCGTCTTAGTGTTGACTGGTTTTTAATGATTACTTATAAATCTATTTAGCCTTGAGCATTATTACACTTATTATTTAAATATAGGGGAATTGAAGTCAAACTTTCAAACCACTTCAGTATCCACACTATCTCATACTACTGGTACATATGTCCACACACATGCTGAAAACATAAATAATCACCAACATATGTATTCTGTGCTAAACCAGCATTAATCAGATAGTCCAGATTATAATCAGTGCTCAGTTTATATTAAGATAGAAAATCCTTATAGTTTAATGAACAGGCTTCAACCTAGTCCAACCTCCAACCCTTCAGTCATCCATACCATTGAAAATCTGATGATAGAATTCCCAAATCCCATGCTGATGTCAATATTGTTGCCATGCCCATGTTGATCTCAATTCACTCTGACTCCTCACATAAAGGACAGTATCCATTTAAATATATAGAAGAGGAATGGGCAGAATGCAGGTTTACTATATAAGATTTGAAATACCAAGTACTCTTAAACCTCTTCTCTATATTTAAATGAATACTGTCTTATATGTGAGGGGTCAGAGTGACTTGAGGTCTCAACATGGGCATGACAACAATATTGGCATCAGCATGGGATTTGGGAACTCTGTCATCAGATTTTCAATGGTTTGAATGGCTGAAGAGTTGGAGGTGGGAGTAGGTAGAAACCTGTCTATTAAAATGTAAGGATTTGCTATCTTAATATAAACTGAGCACTGATTATATATATTGTAGCCCTTGGATTTGTCCAAGGCTCCATTTTTTTAAGTTAGCTATGAAAGAGAAGGTTCCATCCAAATTTTCTTCATAATATATGTATTTTTTTTTCTGTAATAAGAAAATTTTAGCCCAGACCGAGTTTGAACCCATATTTAAAGGGATTGCATAAGTTTGACTAGTAAGCAATCTAAAAATTTATTATTAATGTGTTTATAACCAGAGGATTATTCTATTTCAGTTTATGGGTTAAATTGATATTAAAAAAATATTAGAAAAAGCAAGATTTACACATTTGTTGATAGGGAGATGTGTGACTATTAAAAACTACATTAGGATAGTGATAATGAATAGTTATTATTTTATGCTAGGTTATAAATAAATAATTCATGAAAGTAAATAAAAAATAATAATAATATAGGTAGAATAGTTGTAATAAATAAAGATTAAGGCATTAAAAATCTAAATTTAAAGAAAAGTATATACCTGTGATGTATATGTGTGTGTGGATATAATTTAATTGTAGATCTTGATGGTACAATTTACAATTAATAATCATTTCTTACATGTTGTAAAGCAATTTTAAATAAGAAATTAAAATCATTTTAATAAGTTAATAGTAGCAGCCAAATTTAATGAAAAGTCTAAGTTTGAAACAGCTGTAATATATTTTGTTTCACTATTAAAGTGCAAAAGTAAGATTACTTCTAGTATGAGTTCAAGTGTTATATTACTCAGCTAATTATCATTCCTTAAAAGACACAGATCTTGCCAAGGAATTTAAGTGGACCATTAATTTAGACCATTAACGATGATGGTCAGTCTGGTCTGTCAGAATGTCAAAAATTAATTGGCAATTAATTGTGTCTGTTTAAAAATGAAATTTGTGCCTGATTTTTCTGAAAGAGCAAAAGGTTAAATTTAATTGAGAAAGGGGGAACATGTCAATTAATTATAAAGATAATAAACACAGGTGGATGTCTTTATAAAAGCTGTGTTAAAGGAGGAAAATAAAAGGGAAAAGGCTTCTTTTTATTTTAAACTGGCTTGCATTTTTAAAACTTATCTGTAGCAGTTTTTCTTAATTGACTTAAAGAAAACTGTCTTATAAAAATTTAAAATCATTTTATTGTACTTTTTGGTCTCTAGAATAATTTGGCTAAATATAACAATGTATAGTGAGTAAATTTTAAGTGGGCACACATCTTCAACCTCTAGAAGTCAGCTATTTAACAGATGGTGATAAAAATTTAAACCACAGAAGTTAAAATTTGAGTTTAATATCGTTTATATATATATGCAAATAGTAAAATTTAAAACTCAAAAGTTTTAATGCATATGTAAGTCAATTTAAATCTACAAAATGAAATTAAAATTTGAAAAGGACAAACAAAAACAGACTGATATTGTGAAAAAGTTAAATGAAGGCTGTTTAACTGAAACCTGCAGAAAATTACAAAGTTTAAAGGTAATCTACCTAGAGTTGGAAATGAAGAACGCATTCAGCAAAATAAAAACTGTATATATGAGAGAAAAGGAACCGAACTCTATCAAAAGAACTTTTTACAACAAGGACTTATATGCTCTCATAAACCGGTCAAGGAAAAAGAAAAAAAAAGTAGAAATCAGGAGCTTGAAAGGACCACTAAAGGACTTGTATAAGTATATTTTTTATTATTATTATTCGCTCTTTAGATGTATAGGACATTTAATGTAGATATAAAAAAAATGTGTGTGTAGGACATTTAATATATATATATAAAAGAATTTCTTTCTTTGCAGTGTATTATGAATATCATCTACTTTAAAATTATCATTGTATTATTTTGGGGGTAGAAATTGATTTCAGATGATTTTATATATGTTTATTTAAATACTTTTGCTATTATGGTCATTTTGGGGGTAGAACTGATATGCCTTATTTAAAGTGCTTTACAAATAATTTTTTTTCTCAATTTAAAAAAAACAAACAACAACAACAATTAAGAGATATTATTATTAGCATCAGAAGTTATTATCAAATGCTTAAACTTATAAATGAATTGCTTGTCTATTGAGTATCATCATCATTTTTATTTTTATTGTTTTATAAAAGTGCATGGAAATAGTTTTGAGAATTTTGTGCGCATTTCTTATTGCTTATTATTATTGTTATCATAGATTTAAGGCCAGAAACAAGCTGATTTATGCTTGGAAAATTTATGGGCTCATATTCCAGTACACTACTTTGCAAGAATATTAAGATTATGAAAGTTTTACTTGTATAATTTGATGTTTCGACCTGTATGTGTGTGGATAGACAAAGATCTCCACGAAACTCAGTGAAGTCTAGCTCACTAAGATTTATGCGATATTCATAAAGTATTTGAACCCAGTGGAAGAGTTTTCCCACTTGAGTATTCTCTACACCATAAGAAGGTTTCTTATTTTGATGGCCAGAGGTATTTGGTATACCTATGTTTTTATATGACTAGCAATAAAAATCCTAGTATATCTCAACCTTAGTGAAAAGGTTCTCTCTTATTCAGATCACTGCCTGCCTCATATTAATATTTGATATTCCTTACGTGTGTATGAGAGGATAGCCATGATAAGCATTATTATAAGTATTGGATACCAGGTCGCAAACTCAATTTAATGTCTGAATGAATGCAGATAACGTATGTGCAATTGGTGTATTTGAATATTGTTTTTGTAGATTTGATTTAGCATTCGAGCCAGAATAATTAAGTTAATAACTGTTAAGGGTTAAATAAAACTTATGAATGATTGGACATGAGCAATGCGTATAGAAATTTATTTAATAAATATTTACATGGCAGCTGAGAACTTCGCTGGAAAGGTAGTATTGTTAAAATATTATTATGTTAAAAGAACATGAACATAGATAGTGCACTATGATGATGTTTGATCTTAATGCCAATTTATTTGCAATAACTTAATCTTGTTATTATTATTAAGATATCTCTGTTGTAAAGATTAGGGCAAAATAATATTTAATCAGGATGACAGGATAAGATCAAGAAATTTGCGAGGGAATATCAACTTTAAATTTATTAAATAAAATTATTAAATTTAATTAGGGGAGAAATCGATTATGTATTTTCTAAAATATATCAGTAATAAAAGAGAAAGCATTGAACACAATAAAAATTGGTATTTACTATATTTAAGGTAAAAAGAAAGTGTAGATATAATGTACTGTATATGTTTTTGTATTGAATTATAGCTTGTCCAATAAAATTTGTTATTTGTTTTAAATAAAAATTTGCGTGTGTCTCCATGTTTTTGTGGGTTATTATTATCTAGATATTTCCAATCCAATCATACATCAATATATTATTATTAATATTTGAATTATCATGTACGTAACTGATATTTAGTAAGGCTATTTAAAAGATTAATTTTAAATTCGTAAAATTACCAAATAATTTAATATTGCTGAAGTATAAATTGCAATAGAGAGTATTGAGTGATAGCGAGTGCAAAGGGTGGGCATAAAATCCTTTCTCCATCCCGTTGTATTCAAACCTCTCTAGACGCATTTTACTTTTATATAATTTTGTTATATTGGCGACTATGTTTTATGATGTGTTTATAATGATTTAATAAGCTTAAAATATTCCGAGCTTTAATGTAAATTGATTTTAAACTGCATTAAAGACAACCGAGATTACCTTGGAGGCGATCATGAGAGGAGTGTTTATTACCAATGACCTATCGCAGCTTATTCGATTTCCACACCTAATTTATTCGAAAAACCCTGTGAAGAGATGATAATGATAGGAAATGAGCTAGTAAGGGAAAATAAAAGGGTAAATTTTAATAGTTAAATAAATAATAGTGTAATAGACATATGGTTGTGAAATTGATGGAGGAGTGGATCAGTAAGGTGGAGATGAATATAGAACTTTATAATTAGGATAAAATTTAATTGTAGCTTTAATCATAGTGAATGGGGACTGTGCTGAGAATAACCTAGAATTCTTATAGATATTAATATTGTCAATTTTAATGCGTTCTCAGTGTTCTTTAAATCGATTGTGTATTAACCCATTCATGAAATATTATTACTAAGAGTATTGAATTGAGATTTAACCTGTATACTGTATTAGAGTTGCAATTTGGCGCCCTGGAAATTAAGTTTATAGATGTTCCGTATCATCATCATCATCTCTGAAATAGTGTCAGCTGGGAATGATGAAGTATCCATCGATCCATTCTTAAAATATTGTAATTGGCATGCAATTTATCTGTAAGTGTGTAAATGCCATATAGATTTGAATATAGTATAATCAGTCCATAACTGGATGTGCGATCATTTGAATAAAATTCTCATTGGTTAGAATAAAGTTATAATTAGCTTAAACTATCCAATAATGTATATGATATTGGGAAGCTCTCCCAATCGTTTAGTTATGTTTGAAATTCATTGTGGATGACCGATTGAGAGATTGCAAAATGCGTTTCATGTTACTTTAATAAGTTTTTATAAAGTTAACAAAATAAAGAATAACTTTTCATTTGTTTGAATTGATTTTATATAGTTACAATTGGCTTGTAACGTGGTCGCACGAAGGAGATTATATTTAATTCATGCGTTATTGTATTAAATCTATACTTGGAAATTATTTAATCTATACCTATTATATTGGAATATATATAATTGATGCATTGCATATTTAATTGATACTAGAGAAATGCATCTGTCGTTAATTTATATAGTTAAGAAAATGTTCATCATCTTTCAAAAACCAATAATACAACTTTTGGGTTTTCATTTAGTTAGAAATGACCTTCTTTCTTTCTCTAAAATTTTAATTAATTAGAATATATGTATGGGAGATGGTAATCTGGACCAACTGATGAAGCTGGTTAGCATGAAATAATCTATTGGTGATTATTTATCTTTTCTGCATGTGTGTGGCCATGTGTATCAGCAGTATGAGATAGTGTGGATAGTCAAGTGGCTTGAAAGTTTGAGTTCAAATCCCTTATATTTACCATCAGGCTCTAGGTGTAAAAATGCCTGGTATTTCAAATCTTACTTATTATTTAAGTAAATACTTAGGGTGCAATTAGAAATTTATAATTGTAGTTTGTAATGTTATAATTAACTATGTATTAGTCTGCATTCAGAATAGGTTTTATTTACCTGCTTAAAAAGATTTTATTTCACCTCTTTGCATCAATAATTTCAATCTCTGTGATCAAGTTGCAGGTTTAAGAGCGCCTGGTATTTCAAATCTGACATATATATATATATATCTGAAAATATTCTAATGCATATTGCTAGCTGAAAATTAAATAAAAAACATTCAAATCTTTCTCCCAACCATTATGTTATTTCAGCAACACCCTCTATGAATATCTATATATAACAAACCATTAAAATAAACTCTTCACTTTTCAAAATTCTAATATATAAACAAAAGCTATATCCAACTTATGGTTCCATCCTGAATAACATTTTACAATTAAAATTTTATTTTGTGTTGCTTGAAAGTTTGTGATGATCGTGTATTCGATGTGATAATATGTTGGCTTATTTCCGTCATCTAGCATTAAATGTTGAATGTATAGGAAATTTTAAACGTTATTTAAACTTTTCAAATACAAACAACTTGTTAGTAATTACACACAAATAGACAATACAGGTTAGTAATTATACAAAGTTTTGAGAAGTATTATTCTCCACACTTCTTCAGGAGTTGCTGGAATGATGATATTAGCATAGGAGTTAAATTTACAATTTTAAATTCTGGAATATAAAATTTTAAGCTCACTTGATTAAAGTATTTTCTTAAAATTTGATATTCCAGAATCTAAAGGTGTAAGTTTGACTCCTATGCTAATATTGTCACTGGTCAGGCCAGCAACACATGAAAAAGAATGGAAAATAATAGTATTCGAAAATAACCTGTGTTGTCTATTTGTGTGTTATCACTAACAAGTTGTTTGTATTTGAAAAGTTTAAATAAAGTTTACAATTTTCTATTCAACATTTAATGATAGATGATGGAAATAGTCTAACATAGCACAAAAAAAATAATTTAACAAAATAATGTCAAAGCTTCAATAAAGTCACACATCATTAATATACCCATATGATTGGCCACATAATTTAGGTATATTTATAAAATTATACTGTTTATTTAATAAATTATCTGTTACATTTACAAAATGTATCCCAATTTTTCCTTTCTTCAAATCATTTTCCACCTGCAAAATAAAACATTGCCCAAAAGAAAAAAACTTCTACTGCAAACAATTGAAAGTTCTGCAAATTTAAATCTATCTACAGAATAATACAATTTTTATATAGATGCTTGCAATTCCTCTTGTTTATTGCATATGCATAATATTAAATTTGTTGATTTTATCAACAGTATTCATTCTGTTAATAATTAATCAAATTGATGTGATGTAATGTGATGCACTATGATGACTCCTTATATGAAGTCAGGAATCTCACTAATTATGCCCAATCAGGACTCTCTCAGCAATTATGCTCAGAGAAACCTGTTAGTCACTTTGACTTTCCTTTCCATTCCAGAGAAACCTGTTAGTCACTTTGACTTTCCTTTCCATTCCCCACCCCAAGTTTCCCATATTCTTCTCTATCCTGTTCTATCCCATTTCCACAACATAATCTTTGTCAATTCCATGGTCTTTATATCTAAACCCCCCTTATTTTTTACCAAACCCAGCATAAAAACCAAAAAGCCACTTTCTGTATAATCACTTTGTTCATATTTATTCTTCCACAACTTCATTATTTATACCTTTTCGGCTTTCAGACATTTACATTCAATTAACAGATACGTAATATTTTCTATGCATTTCTTACACAACTTGCAGACTAAATCACCGATATTTTTCCATTTATGTGTATATTCCCTTGTCACTATTGAAAGAAATCATTGCATACCACACCCTCTATTATTCATATACAATAGCGAAATCCATATTTGTTTTCAATATTTTTCTTTCTCCAACTGTGTATAAATTTATATAATGTATTTAAAATATTTTCCTATTATATTTTCTATGCAGGAATTCACTAACAAATATTTCAGTATTGAATAATTTATCACTTTGAAGTTTATACAAAATATAATTTCCAGCTACTTTGTGCATAATGACCCAGGTTGTTCAAAGCCTTTAATTAGTAACGGTTTTATAAATTCATATTATGTCCTCTTCATAAATATAAATTAAGGTATTTTATGTTATATAAATTGCTCTCAGAAGTAGCAATCCATTTCAAGCCATTTCTGAGAACAATTTACATAACAAAAGATCTTCATTTAAATTTATGGAGAGAACATGATATCATTTATAAATTGGTTATAAAACTTTTACCAACTGATGACTTGAATAACCCAGGTCAAAAGTTGCTATTACATAAAATATGGCAAATTTAGAACATTTCTATTTAGAAATATATTGTGTAAGTTTCAGTGATAAATTATCTAATATTAAAATATATGTTAAAGAATTACTGAATAGAAGATATAATAGGGAAAATATTTTAAAAACATTATACAAATGTATATATAATTGGAGACAGGAAAGTATTAAAAAGAAAAGATAAATTTCATTACCATAAATATGTGTGTAGTATGATTACATCAGTAGTTTCTTTTCATTTTAATGTTGCAGTTAAAGTATCAATAAATACTCAATCATTAATTATTACTAGTGTAACGGTCATATTTGTACATTCATGCAACTAAATTCAGAGTTTTGGCAAATTGTACCAACACTGATCTAGATGAGGGGTTGAGACCTCAAATCTGATTGCACCTCAGCTTCTTCAGCAATGCTCCAAGATTTACTACCCCATGAATATCATATATGAGGCTACACTCGGACTCTTCTAGTTCATGTGCCAGCAGTAGAAAAGGGGGAACATGAGTCAGGGAATAAATTACTAAATTACTACATAAATAATTAAGCACACACATCTATGGTTAATTAGATAATGCATATTTGAATTTAAACTATCATGATAACTTAAAATATTTAATTGAATGCTAATGAGCCCTAAATAAGACACTGAACATGAATATATTTTATATATATTTATTTGAGAAATCATTAATAACAATATGCCAATAGGTATGAGGCTACATAGCAGGTGTATAATGATGAGTAGGTTTGGGTACATAGATCCCATCTTTATTTACATTTTATATGATTTATCAATTACAATCATTGCCACTTTATCAATTTGGCTATCTATGGTTGATATGCCTGACTTATGCTATGTAATGCCAAAGTTTGTTAAGATTAAACATACATGAATGACAACATCAAATATAACATTTATTAATATTACATAATGAGCAATAAGTGTTCTCCCTATGCAGATCATATATATAAACTAGATCTGGAGTTCAGATTAATGCTGAACTGAATAATATAAAGGAAGACAAACTGGCATGTTGCAGTGGAGCTTCCGAGACTGCAACACTATATAAACTAAATAAGTGTTGCAGGTCGAATGTGAAATCACTCGTGGGATTCAGTACCAAATACTCAGTTCCTGTGGACAAGTATGACTTGCTATCATAAAATATAGAAAACATCAGAGCAGCTTAATATACAGTTCTGGACCCTCATGTTCCAGTTCTAAAAGTGATAATCAGATGGCCCTTACACCAAATCCCATTGTAATAAAAAATACATGTAACAAGGCATAATATACAGAGGTGCTTCATAAAGACACATCCACAATGCTTTCCAAATATCAAACATTAAAATTAATCAAGCGCTAAATCTTTAGTTTCAATCTGTGAAACTACTATAAGCCTATTTATAAATGACCATACTTAAAACATGCCAAAAGATTAATTAAAATTATCTAGTTTACAATTAAATTTATATAGTTTATGATAATAAACTAAAGCCAGCACTAGTTACTTATAATATGCTTCAAAATCATTTCTGCTCCTATTTAACCAAGTATAATTATTAATGATGCAAACCTGAATTATACCAAGCTTCAGATTAGAGATTTATTTATGTGCTAAAAAGCAATTTAAAATTATATGAGAGCACCTAATTGTCTCTCTACTGTTATAATATTTAGCAATCTCCACTCTGAAGGATGGCATAGCATAATCAATAAAATATCAGTAAGTAAAATAATAAAGGCATATCGACAGATTGAATAAATTAAGAATAATAACTAAGATTGTTATTATGTTTAACAGAAATATTATTATTTTAACCCTTTAATTATGCAAGATTTTACAATTGTATTATTTTTAAATAAGATTACATTAAGATATTTAAATTTGATTTTATTACAGAGTGTTAATTATTAATAATAATTTTAATTTAACAGTTTGTGCACATTTATATTATAGCTAGCTTATAAGAGTTATGAGAATGATTTAATAAAATTTAGTTTAAGAGCTGTGCAGAAGATTAGTTACCGATCATCTTCATGCTGAGGTGGCTTGTATGGTGTAGGCACTAACATTCATGAGTGGGCTGCTTCATTCTTGGTGGCTTCTTGGTAGGCTACTGATCTGGACTCCCTCCATCTCCTAGACCAATTTTCCTCATGAGAAGAAGACACAATAGGCCTTCTAGCCTCAGGTCTTCATCATAAATTTTGGCATAGTAGCTGGCTGTATTTGATCACAATATTAGAGAGTGTGTTTTTGAATTAAAGCTGGGGTTTTATAACAAACATTCATCACCCCTTCATTAGCCATTAAATTGTTTACAACTTTTTAATTTTAAATTCCAAATTTTAATACCCTTAATAAATTTTAGCAAAGACAAAAGATTTCTGTAGTTATTGACAAGCAGTGCCAGGCTAATGATGTTGTCCCTATCTTTTTTAACTCTATTTTTTAAATCTTTAAATTTTCAGTTTACAATTTAATAAGGTATTTCTGAGAAACTGATGACCTTGATTCTCTTTCTTTTTAAAAAAGATTTAAGTTGTCAACATTCTAGTATATGTATAAGCATCCACACTGGATTTAAGATTTTATATCCGAATATAAATGAATTTATAAATCTAATAACTTAAAAGATATAATTTAGAAAAGTTGTAATGTTCACAAAATCTATCACATTACAGTTTCCTTCGCATATACACATAGGTGCACTTTTACATATATAACGATGATTACACAACTTAATTTTAATTTTATTTATTAATTTTAAAAATAAAACTGCATATACATAATTATACACGTAAAGATTTATTTAACTCATTAAGATACACAATATAAATATGCACACATACTCATTAACAGAACTGTTATAAATATTTTAGTTTTAAATTAACTAATACATGTGGACATGGATGGGTTTGAACTAAAGAAAATATACTACTATGAAACATAGTAGGTGCAACTGGATGATAGATAAATCATACTGTTTCAGTAGAAAGTATTTTGTTGATTTATTTAATAAATGTAATATTATATTTATAAAGTAGTGTACCAATATTGGTCCAGTTACATTGGTAAGTCAAAAAGGTATATTAGAAAAAATAATTCAGGAACATGAACTTGCACATAAGAAATTATGCTATTCTGTGAATAAATTTAAATCAGTATTTGCAAAACATTATTTGTAACAAAAGTTTTTGTTTTAATAATCTTTTTATCTTGCATGTAAAAAAACGATTTGAGGAAAAAAACAGAGGCATATTTTATAAATATAATGAACAATTTATTAAATAAATAACATAACTGTATAAATATGTATAAATTATGGGAGTTTACATCCATAAACAAAGGCAAAACTCCCCATACAGTAGTGCCAACCTGTGCCAAACAGAGTAATCAATGGATGCCAGAAGGCTTGTGCATAAAATCCCCATCTAGTACCTACTCAGGATATTGGATGAGTAGGTGCTAGATGGGGATTTTATGCACAAGCCTTCTGGCATCCATTGATTACTCTGTTTGGCACAGGTTGGCACTACTGTATGGGGAGTTTTGCCTTTGTTTACAACAAATTATGTGCTAGTATAGAGATGGTGATCATGTGATGTTTGATAGTTTACATCCATGTGAGAACGTTAGTGTTATGTGATTTTAATGAGATTTTGATTTAAAAAATTTTTAAATTATAATTCAGGATTGAAGTTATATAATAAAATGATTATAGCTTTATATATTTATATATTAAAATATTTTGAAAATTGCAGAGTTTATTTCAGTCTTTTTTTTATTTTATATTATTTTATCTGATTATATATTGTACTGCCAGTAAATATATGGGTTAAAAACACACATATATTCTGCATTACATATTTAAATATAAATGAGCAAATTGATTAATAAAAAGAAAAGAAAAGTGATAATAATAAAATAGAAATTATAGTATATTCCTAAAGAGTTTTTCGTTTTTGTAAGAAACACAAATTTGTAAAAATAAAAGTATTGCATCACCTTTTTTTTAAAAAATAAAAGTTTTTAGTATTAAAGAACGAATGGGGGAGGGGGGGATTTGTTAGGCAAAATTAAAACTAGTTCTCCTTTTTAGGAATTAATAATGAATAAATGCAAAAAAAAAATGAAATTAAACTAAAAGTATAATTTGTAAAAAGAAAACTTTTAAAATTTGCAATTCATAGCAGACTACACTGCCAAAAAAAACCCTGGGCGAGCACGAAAAGATCAAGGTAATAAAAAAATAAAAACACTTGATACCGAAATTAACCAAACATGTTCCACTAATAACAGCATTCATAACCCAGAATTCTGTAACCCCCACTTAACAGACACTCAACAAACACAGGAAGCTCTAACCGAGTCAAAAAATTTTCATCTTTCACTTACCAAAGTCTCAAATTCAAGCAACGAATCAAAAACAAACCCTGAAGATAAACATATATATACCAACAAATATTACACAATCTCTGAAAAAAAAAGTAATGCAAACAAACCATCTCTTAAATATTTTGATGCCCTAGATGCCAACCCTGAAAATTTTAATTTCGAGTTGTAGCTGAATTTTGTTTTTCTGCATACAATACTTTTACTAAATCTTATAAACAAGGCAACAAATGAAATCACAATCCAGTCGATTTAAACATATACTTTAAATATTTTTTTTCTACATTTACTTTCAACATGAAAATAAAGATAGGAGCTTTCAATGTTCGAGGTCTAAACTCGATTAAAAAAAACTTCCAGCTAAGTAAATGGATTCAATTTACACAGCCACACATCCTGGGTCTGCTGGAAATGAAAATATATAGTGGTTCTCAGATTGACCCCACAACCTTTTTAAGGACCCAAGGTTTTTCCACTTGTTCACGAGATTCATCATCACCTTCAGGAGGCACTGGCCTGGTCATCACAAGAAGCTGCCATTTTTTATCCTTTAAAATTTTATATATCGACTCAAACCTACTTATAGTCACTTTTCATCACCATACTGTTGCACGCAACATAATTTTTGTTTACATACCTCCTGGACCAGCTGTTATCATGAGATTACTGCTTACCATCAACTCACTACTATCATCAACTTCTTACCCAGTTATCTTAATGGGTGATTTTAACATGAGTTATCACACTTTTGTTTCAAAGTGGCTATATCAACTTGCAATACCACTAATGAGTGCTGAAGGTTTCTTACCACCCAACTCCATCTCTTTCTACAACAGTCGTTATACCTCACTTATCGACCTGTGTTTTTATTCACCCATGCTTCATCACTTAATTAAGTTAACACTTAATCCCTCACCTTTCTCTGATCATTCTAGCCAAATGCTTGAACTCAATCTAAGTACAATGCAAACATCAACAATTCAACTTCATAAAACAATAAGAATAATTCTTCCTGCACATACTTCTGAATTTTTGTACTCTGAAACATACGTTATTTAAACTTAGCACTATGCAACTTGATCCTGTTCAACGGTACATTTCTTATATCAACATTCTGTCATTTAATATAAATCATATTACCCAAACCACACCACCACCCTCAAGACTCCTGACTCTCACCAATGAGCTACATAAAAGAATCACCATGTGTAAATCTGCTCCAGATTCCTACGCACATATAAAAGGACTTGCACAAATTTACAATGACACCTGCAATGCTCTAAAGGAGTACCTTGCCATAAAAAAGAAAAATCTGTCTAACAAAACAACACACCTGGACACGAGGGTATATTAGATGGGCTCTGGGATATCCTTCTACTGTCAGAGTTCCACAAGCACTTGAAACCAATGGTGTTACCAAAGCCGGGAACAATATGATAGAGCCAATATACAAATACTTCAAACAAAAGCTGCAGTCACATTGTGCCTTCACACCACCTGAAGATCTATTTGGCCAACCAGAGTTAGATAAACCTTTCCATGCTACTGATTTCTTGCAGAAGCTAAATGCAATTCCAAACTCTTGTCATCCAGGGCCACATGGAATCCCCAAATTCGTATTTTCACATCTCAGTCAGTTTACCACCACATATCTATGTGATTTAGCAAATTATCTATCACAAAGGCTGTTTAACATAAAAGATCTATATCCAATCTCCTTAGTTTCATTCATCAAAAATCAAGCTTTAATATCCAATCTATCTAATCTGCGACCAATCTCTGTGAGCCCCCTTGGTATTAAAATTCTGGAAAAGGTGCTAAAAGATAAAATCGAACCATATCTCCTCCCTCTATTATCACCAATGCAACATGCAAAAAAAGGCTCGTCAATAGGCCAAGCTGCCCTCATTTTCAAAACCATTGTAAACTCAGTTAGAGAGAAAAAAAGTATGCTCCCATGGCTGTTCAAATTGACATTGAGGCCGCTTTTGACTCAGTCCCTATTGAAATTTTAATTGAAACACTTGCAGACACTAAAATACCATGGAATCTCTTATACCTACTAACTAATCTACTCCTTAGTCATAAAATCCATATTACAATTAATGGTAGAACATCACCTTCTTTCTCTCCCCACCAATCCATACCTCAAGGATCTCCACTCAGTTCATTATTATTTATGTTCTACATTAACCCTCTCATAAACAAAATACAACAAAAATTACAAGGAATCCAAATTCCACACACTGGACAATATGTACTGTGTATTGCATACATGGATGATTTTACCATTTTTCTTACATCCAAAAAACAATTACCTACTCTGGAAAAAATACTTAATGAATACACCCTCAAATATAAACTCAAAATCAATATTAACAAAACATCAGCTTGGTCTCTTTACACTGGCAAGATAAATACACAAGTTTATCATGGGAAACCAACTAATTTCCTTGGTTTTCCTTTCTACCTAGGGCCCTCTGCAATGAGACAAAATATACAAAAAAAATTGAAAGATGATGCTGAACGTACAACCACTTCTCTCTCCAAAACCTACCTTTCACTATATGCAAAAGTATGCCTATTCAATCACCTTGTAACTACAAAAATAACCTATTACTTACCAATCATAAATTTCACTAAATCTTTCACATCATCCATTTACTCACTCTGCAGGAAGCTATTATGGTGCAGAAAAGTAGTCTCCATCTCTGTAAAACAACTTAGTCTTCCAACAACTAGAAATGGATTAGGTCTTCACTCCATACAAATTTTTCACAAACAAAAAAGTATTAATCTCCTAGCTGCACTGATAAGAAGTTTTCCATCCCTTGAATGCATTCTTCAAATAATACCCACAGACGGACCACCACCTTCACACGGATATTTGTCTTTGCTCGTAAACCAACTTCAAAGCATTTATGATCAGGTGTCTTTTTTGGGTGTTGGTAGATACACCTATTGGACTATTTATAATATGCTATACCCAGACATAACAACATATCCTTACTCACCCATGCTAAATATGAACAATAGTCTTTTGATGCAGCGATTTAAAAAGTGGTCAATGGAACCCAAATTTTTTGACTTTCTTTTAAAGGTAAATCTTCATGCTCTACCTACCTCCTACTTCCTTAAATACCACAGATTTTACAACAAAATTGATGCTGTTTGTTCCCTGTGCCACAGGGAAGAAGAAACACAACAGCACCTATTTCACACCTGCATAGGCCTAACAAATACCCGAGAAATTATGATTAACACATATAGACAAAATAACATCACCCTTGATAACCTATTAGAGATACTCAGTAAAGGCTCAATACCAGCAGCTCATGCAGCAACTTTTTGTTTATATAGTTTCTGGTGCACCAGATGTACTTTCTGCCTTGGAGACAATACCACAAAGCACCCAGCCACATTCTCAAAGAAGCTCGAACAATTAAAGGCCAGAGATGGCAAAATTTCACACCCAGATATATTTGCTGCTACATGGTCACTATTAAAAACTTGAAAAAAACATAACCTAAAAAAAACAAATTATGACTTTTCTGTAACAAGAACAACTATTTTGTTGTTGCTTGGTTAACATATCCCTTTCTTTAATTATTCTTTCTGTTTTCTCTAAAGCTATATAGTTTTAAAACATGTATTTTCAACAATATAACTTTGGTTAACAACAAATTCATGTAATCTAATTCGTACAATAAAGTATATTAATAAAATTTGCAATTCATTAAAGATTACTTGGTTGATAAAAGAAAAGATAACTCCCCTTTGAACTAATTAAAGAAACAAAGGACAAGACTACAAACACTACCTTATCAAAGTTTTAAATTAATTTAAGCAAGATATTAGTTTAATTAAAACAGACTGCATAAATTAATTAATGAAATATAAAATTAATTAAACTAGATTGAAGGAAGATAAAGAGAAACAATGAGAAGAAAACATATAAAAGGACCAAGAGATCTCGTTATTATTACTAGTCAGATTATTTCAGATACAGTAAAATTATTATTCAATACTGCTGTCTTACAAAAAATTTTAAAGAAGAGAAGACCATGAAAAAAGATATCCACATTTCCACTATGCATGTGCATCGACTTATCTTCACTGAAGTCCAACCTAGAAGCATGCAGTATTAAATAAGAACTGAAAAGTTCAGCTAGCCTTTGATCCCTGTCTTCAGTACCATCAGATTTATCCACCTAAAACTTATACCTACCTTGTGATCTGTGAACTACCAATAATCTCTCTCTCCCTCATTATAAATTAGAAGAATCAAAAGAAGCCAGATGCCATTGATGGAAATCAAATGCCAACTGGTTGATAATCAACAAATAAGGAAACAAGCAAGGAACTGAATCCATGAAAGGGTGATGGCTATCCAAAATCCTAAGTAAATAAAATTCTTATTCTCCTATTCTAATTATGTGCACATATATGTGAATGAAAGAACTTTAATGAACTCTAATAGTTAAACCTTTCATATTATACCCATACATTTTTATTATATTGCATTATAAATAGGTGTGTGTATATGTAATTTTTTATTACATCATGCTATAATATTTGTTTGCTTAATTGTTGTCTGATCAATTCTCTCACAACTGCATCACTAGTAAATTAATCTATAAATAGCTATACATGTTGAGCAAGTTTGCCAAAGATTTCTCCCTCACAAATGAGAAAGGCACTAGATTGGGATATATCAAGCACTGGATTGTGTACCTGTAGTCCAGGCATGCTGACTATATAACCTGTGGTTAGCTGGCACCTGAGGTTAACCATCAATACAAAGGGCTTGAATGGCAGGGTTTGAACCTAGTAGTTGAGAAGTGCAATAGCCTGGAAATGTGATTATAGGTTATACTTTGTATAGCCTTGGTCTGGTTACCGCTACCATTGATATTTCACATATGTGGTGTTATACTTCTCTGCTTGAAGGAACAGTCTATTGCCATATTGAAAACTGCAGCTTAAGTTAAAATTGAGATCTAAAGGAAGTGATCAGAGCGATTTTCTCTGACCTGGTTTAATATATATTTTAAATATTTCAATATGTGGAAATATCAGTTATTAAAGTCACCATCAGATATTAATTGACAGTAATTAATAAAAATAGCAAACAATAAATGCTTTCTGCATTCAAATATTGTACTGGTCAAAACATGTTTATCCATCTAACATGAGCTGGAACTCACAAAATGTACTTCAAACCCAGTCAAGCCCGAGATTTAGGTCAAGGACCAGCCGGTATTTGAACCCACTCTGTAAACCCCAGATCAAACACCTAATGAATAACATAATAGTGATGGCATGTGAGAATTAATTTTAATCTGGCCCACTAGCAAAGCATGAGAGACAATGAGACATCTATTAACTATGGCTAAACTAAAATATATATAAGCATGGCTGTACTTTTGGAAGTGGGGAAAAGAGGAATTCGAACTACTCAGACAAGTTAGACAATAAAAATTAGTTTAATATACTGACAAATTATTACACATTTATAAATTAATTGCAAACATTAGTATGTGCATGAATGAGCAAGCGGTAGATGATTACATAGTGTCATTCATGCTATTATTTCTCATATGCTCTTTATTAGCTAAATAATATATGATAAATAAGCACACATCTTTGGTGGGTCCAATATTAAGATGCCAATCAACTATTAAAAGGAATTACATAATATGGCCATTAACGCTTTGATTTACGGTTCTGAAACATGGTGACTAACATATTATTTCAGGGAGCATTCTGAGATTCATTACAGATATAATATAAACCATTTTTACGCCATTACGATTGTGAAAATACATAAAATACATTTGAAAAACATATTTGATTATATGATAAAATACTTAATGAAAAGTGAATTAATTAGCGCTGGTAAGAAAAATGCTTTATTTTCCTCAAGGCAAATAGACTTAAATACAGAAATAAGTTACGATGGTGGGATTGTCTAAGACTGAAATAAATTTAATTAATAAAACTAGAAGTAGTTGGCATTTATATATATTTTAAGCAGAGCACAATTTTAATATTAGAGCATTAAAACTGGTTCATAAAGTAAAAGAAATAAATATACAAAGAAGTTTGCGGTGCTGACATTATAACCAATAAATAACAGGAAAAGTCGTGCTTCAGGACAAAAGACAAAGTGGATAGGCATTGCCGTGGACATCGCCAATGCACAGGCCTTTTGGTACGAAGAGATGGGCATAGCATATGCCAGACTTAGGAAATCACTGCCAGAGGCCTTTTTATATGAAGAAATGGTTCTGGGAAACGAACAACTATCCTCAGAACATGGCTTGAAGGTTTGAACTTGTCACAACTCCCAGATTAGAAGATTAGAAGCACATAATATATATAAACACGAAGATAAGTCCAAATGTCATTAACGCAATAATGATAAATATCACTAATGACATTGAATAAGTTTACTGCTTTAAAATAAATGACCCTTGTTTGAATGCCATAATTTATATAATTAATTTGCTATGCCACTAGAATATATATATATATATATTTCCCTAAATAAAATATACATGATGGTTTTATTTAGTAAAAGAAACATTAAAATTTACCCCCTTCCCTTTTCTGTTATTTAAAATAAATCAATCCCACTTTCATTGATTTTACAATAACTAGAATATATAAGTACTGTATTTGATATTTTAAGAGTAAATAAAAAAGACTAGCATTTATATAGAAAACAAATAATCAGTTTCATTTTCAGAATTGAATAACATTTATAAAATAAATAAGGTTTCAAAGCATTAATTAGCTTGAATGGTGGATTTACCCCAGGTAGAATTACTTTATTCTATTCGGAGTTGAACAAATAATTTTATAAGAAACCAACATAAAATGTTGATTTGTAAAAACAAACTGGCAAACATATATCATATAATTTATTTTGAGGGAATGTTAAAACCTTAATTAATGGAGATTTAATTAAAAGACAAAACAGATTTTAGAAATTACATTCGCCAGGTTGCTGGACATTGGCATATTAATAATAAGCAAGCAGATATATAAATCAAATACTAAATACATATAAATAAATGACCGCACCAAAGTTAAGGAAAGTTAAGAGCATATGAGATAAAATTAAATATATAGAAATCATTTAAGAGCAATTACATATTAGAAAATTTACAAAATTACATTATACATTAAGAGAAATTGATAGTAGAGTTTGAGACTAGTTAGGCAAGCTAGGTTTAGCTTCAATGGTGGTGGTTTGAAATAATTTACCTTGCACCATTTTAAGAGTCCATATTAAAAGTCCAGCTCGTGCATGGCAGTTCTTATGTGACAGCAAGCTTTTATTTAGCACTCCAGAATTCTCCATCAGGCTTTTACTTCATTTTACAGGAGCATAATGACACAGTGGTGGAAGATAACCCTCATGGGTCAGAAAAGTGATGATCTTTCTATGCTTACATTTTAAACCAGCTTGGATTATGTTCACTGCAGTTCTTTCAATAGTAGCTAATCTATTGGTCATTTAAGATCCAGCCATTTTATACTTTTCCCAGGTATTTGAAGAATGCCTTTAATTACATAGTTTAGCTTAAAATGTAATCTCTGATCTAACAGAAATTTTACATTTCTTTGTTGATTGTTTTTGAAAGATGCAACTGTTAGATAACGTCCAAAAATAAATTCAAATCTATTTCCAGATTAGAAATAGATTTGATAAAATGTTTATAACAAAAGAAAATCTTAATCCCATTTTAAGTAAAAACTTTAATTAAAAATACCTTTCCCAGATTAAAACAATAGTGTTTCCAATCCTTTAATTATTTTTAGACAATTTACAATTGAATCTTTCATTTTGGATTTAAAAGAAAAGTATAGTTTAATAGGAAAAAAGTTTAAAGAATAACATATAATAAAATATTTAAAAATCAATATTGTTAATAAGTTTTTGCTCCTATATATATATATTTGAGCCACACTTATAATACTTTAATAAAAAACAACTAATAATTAATAAAAAAACAATTAATAATAATTTTAAAAAATGTTATTGAAAGTTAAAATTTATAAATTTTTAGGTGCGCATCTCAGATATATACATAAAATATATATACATGACAAAAGGAGCAGGATGGGATATAGGTTTGAACATAGCTTAGTAGATGGAATCATGAAGCACAATCTTAAGCTAAGATTGACTGCTTCATTTCTTCTCACATACAATGAAATGAAAAAAAAAACAAAAACATTGAAAAAAAAGCCTTGACTAGGAGTTTTCAAGTGACGACCAAAAGAACAACGAAAAAAAAAATCAATTTTTATATGTACATTTCATTTTTTTTTTGCTGAGTTAAGTGTTCTGTTATTTCCCTGTCTTTTAAGAAAAAAAATCATCTCCCGTCTAACCACTCACTGCTCCTCCACTTTCTATATATCTGCCAACTATAGTTTAGCCGAAAATTTTATCTTTTACTTGCTGGAAAAAAATGTTTATTTAAGATTTTATACTAATCTAGTCATTTCACCTTTTGGTTTCTCTTGGTCGCACCCTTGCATCTGAAAAAGAAAGCTCATAGTCTGGTTATTATATGTTTAAAATTTTATACATTAAATCACTAAAATATTTTTATTTTGCTCTAAATAATTTTTTTATCTGAGTTTGAACCCTCCATTTTCAACATTTTTGCATTTGACTCACTACTGGTTGGCAAAATTTCTTTTTATAAGGGTGCCAGCCAAACACAGAGTGATCAATGATTTAGAAATTATTTATACAATTTTTATACCTGTCTCAATAACAAAAAAAACTTTATATATGGCTCTGGTGTGTAGGTGATTACATTGAAGAAAAAAATACATATGTACTATAATTATGATTGTAGCACATGGGTTTTAACTTTAAACAACGAATTTTATACTTTGAACACATTATTTTAAACATACCAAACATGGAAAAAGAATATACATATATCTTACAACTTTTTTTAAAAAAAATATATAAACAGAATTCAGTACTCAGGGTATGTGGGTGTTTATATCAAAGCCTTGCATTGAGAAGCCAAGCCCGGGAAAAAAATCCTATGTACCAGTCAAAACATGTTTATCCATCTAACATGAGCTGGAACTCACAAAATGTAATTCAAACCCAGTCAAGCCTGAGATTTAGGTCAAGGACCAGCCTGGATTCGAACCCACTCTGTAAGCCCCAGATCAAACACCTAATGAATAACATAATAGTGATGGCACATGAGAATTAATTTTAATCCGCCCCACCAGCAAAGTGTGAGAAGACAATGAGATATCTATTAACTATGGGTAAACTAAAATATATATAAGCATGGTTGTACTTTTGGAAGTGGAGAAAAGAGGAATTCAAATTACTCAGACAAGTTAGACAATAAAAATTAGTTTAATATACTGACAAATTATTATACATTTATAAATTAATTGCAAACATTAGTATGTGCATGAATGAGAAAGTGGTAGATGATTATATAGTGTCTTTCATGCTATTATTTCTCATATGCTCTTTATTAGCTAAATAATATATGATAAATAAGCACACGTCTTTGGTGGGTCCAATATTAAGATGCCAATCAACTATTAGAAGAAATTACATAATATGGCCATTAATGCTTTGATTTAAGTTTCTGAAACATAGTGACTAACATATTATTTCAGGGAGCGTTCTGAGATTCATTACAGATATAATATAAACCATTTTCATGCCATTACAGTCGTGAAAATACATAAAATACATTTGAAAAACATATTTGATTATATGATAAAATACTTAATGAAAATTTTTTTAATTAGCGCTGGTAAGAAAAATGCTTTATTTTCCCCAAGGCAAATAGATACTCTTAAATACAGAAATAAGTTACGATGGTGGGATTGTATAAGACTGAAATAAATTTAATTAATAAAACTAGAAGTAGTTGGCATTTATATATATTTTAAGCAGAGCACAATTTTAATATTAGAGCATTAAAACTGGTTCATGAAGCAAAAGAAATAAATATACAAAGAAGTTTGCAGTGCTGACATTATAACCAATAAATAACAGGAAAAGTCGTGCTTCTGGATGAAAGAAGTGGATAGGCATGCCATGGACATCGCCGATGCGCAGGCCTTTTTGTATGAAGAAAGTGGATGGGCATAGCATATGCCAGACTTAGGAATCACAGCCAGAGGCCCTTTTATATGAAGAAAGTGGATAGGCATAGCGTGTGCCAGACTTAGGGAATCAACACCAGAGGCCTTTTTATATGAAGAAATGGTTCTGCAAAGTGTCAACTATCCTTAGAACAAGGCTTGATAAATCTATGGGTTCGAACTTGTCACAACCCCCAGATTAGAAGACTAGAAGCACGTAATATATATAAACACGAAGATAAGGCACAAATGTCAGTAACGCAGTAATGATAAATGTCACTGACATTGAATAAGTTTACTGCTTTAAAATAAATTACCCTTGTTTGAATGCCATAATTTATATAATTAATTTGCTATGCCACTAGAATATATATATATAGACAGATTTCCCTAAATAAAATATACATGAAGGTTTTATTTAGTAAAAAAAAAACATTAAGATTTACCCCTTCCCTTTTCTGGTATTTAAAATAAATCAATCCCACCTTCGTTGATTTTACAATAACTGGAATATATAAGTACTGTATTTGACATTTTAAGAGTAAATAAAAAAGATTAGCAGTTATATAGAAAACAAATAATCGGTCACCTTTTCAGAATTGAAAACATTTATAAAATAAATAAGGTTTCAAAGAATTAATTAGCTTGAATGGTGGATTTAGCCTGGGTAGAATTACTTGATTCTATTTGGAGTTGAACAAATAATTTTATAAGAAATCAAAATAAAATGTTGATTCGTAAAAACAAAGTGGCGAACATATATCATATAAATTATTTTGAGGGAATGTTAAAACCTTAATTAATGGAAATTTAATTGAAAGACAAAACAGATTTTAGAAATTACATTCGCCAGGTTGCTGGAAATTGACATATTAATAATAAGCAAGCAGATATATAAATCAAATACTAAATACATATAAACAAATGACCGCACCAAAGTTAAGGTACGTTAAGAGCATATGAAATAAAATTAAATATATAGAAATCATTTAAGAGCAACTACATATTAGAAAAGTTACAAAATTAAATTATACATTAGAAGAAATTGATAGTAGAGTTTGAGACTAATTAGGCAAGCTAGATTTAGTTTCAATGGTGGCGGTTTGAAATAATTTACCTTGCACTATTTTAAGAGTCCATATTAAAAAGTCCAGCTCATGCATGGCAGTTTTTATATGACAGCAAGCTTCTATTTAGCACTCCAGAATTCTCCATCAGGCTTTTACTTCATTTCATGAAAGCATAATGACATGGTGGTGGAAGATAACTCTCACAGGTCAGAAAGGTGATGAGCTTTCTATGCTTACATTTTAAACCAGCTTGGATTATGTTCACTGCAGTTCTTTCAATAATAGCTAATCTGTTGGTCATTTAAGATCCGGCCATTTTATACTTTTCTCAGGTATTTGAGGAATGCCTTTAATTACATAGTTTAGCTTAAAATCTAATCTATGATCTAACAGAAATTTTACATTTCTTTGTTGATTGTTTTTGAAAGATGCAACTGTTAGATAACATCCAAAAATAAATTCAAATCTATTTCCAGATTAGAAATAGATTTGACAAAATGTTTATAACAAAAGAAAATCTTAATCCCATTTTAAGTAAAAACTTTAATTAAAAATATTTTCTCCAGATTAAAACAATAGTGTTTCCAATCCTTTAATTATTTTTAGACAATTTACAATTGCATCTTCCATTTTGGATTTAAAAGAAAAGTATAGTTTAATAGGAAAAAAGTTTAAAGAATGACATATAAAATATTTAAAAATCAACATTGTTAGTAAGTTTTTGCTCCTATATATATTTGAGCCACATCTATAATACTTTAATAAAAAAGAACTAATAATTAATAAAAAAAAAAATTTTAAAAAACGTTATTGAAAGTTAAAATTTATAAATTTTTAGGTGCGCATCTCAGATATATGCATAAAATATATATATATGACAAAAGGAGCAGGATGGGATATAGAGTTTGAACATAGGTTAGTAGATGGAATCATGAAGCACAATCTTAAGCTAAGATTGACTGCTTCATTATATACACTTTTAAAAGACAATCTCTTGGTGTTATATAGAGACTAAAACACTACAGTATTTATTTATGGTTTAAGGAAAGAAAGCTAATAAGCTTTTACAAATCCTTATAAATAATAGACTGCTCCACTATTCAGCCAGATATTATAAATTGATAATTTTTACAGATGTAAATGTTTTAAATATTTCAATATGTAATAATATATGTTGTATTTTCATGTTATAAAAATCATCAAATGTTAATAGACAGTGATCAATGGAAAAAAAAAACAAGTATATGATATACTCTCATTTATTGAATACACCAGTGGTGGAGTATTAATCTTGATTATAACTTAATATTAACCATGGGGGAAGTTGATATATATATATATATATATATATATATATATATATATATATATATATATATATATATATCAAAATTACCTCAAATTCAAAACTCAAACAAACTAGCCAAGAAAATAAAGTCTACAGCACAGCCAATGGTTTCCCCATTTCAAGCACACTTTTCAAGTGTAAATAACTACAAAACAACATATTCATATTAAACATTACCCACAATTTCATTTACTTCCCATCCACCCTTAATATTAAAAAGGCTTTTAAACAAGTTAATTGCTTCAGACTCATAAATTTTTAATAATAAAGATTCTTTAAATCTTTTTTTTATTTCATTTCCCTGAAAAAAGACCTTAGCTTTCTTAAAATTAATAGAGTGGTCTGTATCTTTTTCGTGGATATACAAAGCATAAACTAAGATAATTATTTCTAAACCTACTTTTATGTACCTTTATTCTTTCATTTAATCTGAAACTACTCTGACCTATATAAACCATCTTACAAAAACAAAGGATAATACACACTACACCAGGAATAGTCTTCTATCAAATATGTCCTTTGTATTATTTAATAAATTATTCAATGTAATACCCCTTTCCAAGCAATTTTCTTATTTCCAAACAAATTACTATTTTTACATACAATTTTATAAGAAGTCAATTTAAATGGCAAAGAAATAAAATCATATTTTTATTTATTCTTTACATCATTACAAAATTATTATTAAATAAAATACTTATAACAAATTTATCAGAGTAGCCAGTCGGAATTCCAGCCCCTCACACAATACTGTACCCAAAAGTGAAATATGATATCACATCAAAAATGCGTAACACAAATCTAAGCTGTAAGCTGACACGATAGCTTATGCGGCAGATTAAACATCATGTTTCTGTGCATTAGCATAGAAATAGACACAGCCACCCTTCCAACGGCTATTTCTAGGCTTACGCATTAGAAATAGAACGATCGATAGCAGAGGCCACCTAAACAGCATATTTCTGTGTGCTATCATAGAAATAATGCCCGCAGGTGGTTTCAGCATGCTATTATAAAACTACCAAATATATCACTTAACTTCATAAAATATCATTTTATAATACATACATATGCAATCTAGGAATATACTTCACTTATGGCAAATACTTAAGATATACTAAGGGAGAGAGTCCTCAATACCAACAAATATAGAATGTATCAGAAATAATTTTCTCATAGCTACTCTATACATTTCATACTATACATTGAAAGATAAATACACATACAAGTAAGTCACTAATTCCTTCAATTCTTTTTAGAATATGACATTATCCGAAATTAATAGAGAGAAACATTTATAAAACTGAATATTTACTAATTAAATAAAATAATTGCATAAGACAGACACACATATGCATAAATAAGAATGTGAAAATAATTCCAAATTATATAATACACAAATATTACGATAAAGTAAATGCCCTAAACTGAAATAAAACTTTTTAGCTTATGACAGACTATCAGCTGTTTTAAAAATTTAAATGGCAATAATTATTATGAACGAGGTTTTGCTATTTCACACCCAATATTTCTTTCATACATTAGCTACTCTGAAAGCCAAAAATGCTCACTTCAAGACAATATATATATATATAAAATAAATACCTCTCTTTAATAAAATACCCCCAAAAAATCATATTTAAATAATAATAATTTCCCAGTGTATTCACAACTTAACAAATACACTAATCCGAGATGGTCTAGATGTTCAGGAAATATAATTAAATAAGTAAATACATAATAATAAATCTGTCTATCTATATATGGTACATCAATAGCAATAAACAAAAAAAAGTCACTCTTCTTCAAGTTAAAAAAAAATTCACTTGCAAAGTTTTTTTTCCAAAGTTTACTGAATGACACAGAGACAATGAAGATGATTCCAGACGAGTACATATTAGTAAAAACATGAAACATAAAAACAAATTCCTATATGACAAACATTTACAATTTAAATTTGATTCAGTAATCTCCAATGTTCTTAGTAAAAATCTAATTGAGCTTACTTATATGATGTGTAAGTAATAAACTTTTATACAATGATTGAGATATGGAAAGATAGTTTCAGTTAGGTATTGGTTTAACCTTTCTCATTTAAGCAATTCTGGAAATTTTTCAATTTAACAGTACTTTAACAGGTTTCCTAAAAAAATTATTAGCTTCCCATAATTTATAAGTTAGTACACACATAATTAATTTTGATCCATTGCTAATTAATTGTTCACATAAAATCTGTAATTCCTTAAGCAATAATATTTTGTTTATAATAAATCCACACATCGAGGAGAACAAGGAATATACTCTATTAATGTCCTTCCACTCGACTTAAGCATATACACATTCAATAAATAGTAGTAATTAAGTAATCCTTTGTAAGCCATATATTTATTTCTTTAATAAAACATTTTTTATAAGCATAAATTATAGACAAAGTTATCATTATGTAGTAATTTAAAATATAGCATAATAAAGTATACATGCATCCTCTTGTTTTAACTTGACTTTTGTATAAGCAGAATATAATTTGAAATAAAAGTCTATAGTAGATATTATTAAATAGTTCTGCATAGATTTCCTCAAGATATTATAAAGTTCACACAATTTTATTAAAGGATTATAAAGTTCATGCAATTTCATTTCCTTCTTAATAATAACAATAGGTATAAGCAAATAAAGTAGGGTAAATTCATCAGCATAGAAATACATTTTTTAAAAATATATATGATAGTGTTAATTTAATGTTCAACTGAGTGGAGAAAAATGAGGAAAATATACCCTTTTTATAATTTAGCCTGTCATCCTTGCTTAAAGCTGTCTGGTAGCTAGAATTCCCATAATGACTTTTATAAAGAGACTAATGCTTAAAAATTTACTTTGCAGTTTAAACTGACTTGATTTCTGGAAGAGATAGAAAAACTGGCAAAAGCAGAATGAACAAAGCAATGGATGAAGCAATAATAGTAATAATTTCTATTACTGATTATCAGTTAAATATATCCCTTCCATCAATCAAGAGGTCATCTGATCCTCCAAAGGTTAGCTCCACCATGCACTCAATTAATGAAGAAAAAATATTCAAGAAATCTTTTCTTAAAAGAAAAAAAATCATTTTGATTTTCTAAATTAAATCAAACCAAATAAAACAAATAGGCAAAAAAATAACTTTTTACAATTTTGAAACAAATGAATATTAATTAACTATTAATGGTTGATAGCACAATTTAATTTGTTAAATAATTTACTAATCCAGATATCCATTAATTACTCAAAAAAATATATACTTGCAAAATTATTAAAAATATTTATTGTAATTTTAAGTGTTTTATTATAAATGTAATATTTGGTACTGTGATTAAATATGAAAATGAAATGAGAAAATGATAGACATACATGCATACACATATGCTGCTATATGAATATTAAATTATCCTGACTAAAATAAAACTGATATGGCTATGGGTTAAACATATTAAACTAATTATAATACCTACACATGGGTGGGTGTGCCAATGAATAATAGATCAGAAAACTATCTAAACAAATACCAAACACTTATTCAAATAAATAAAACAAATTTATATCAACTTAACTTGCATATCAACAATTCCTACAACAATCCACCCCCTTCCTTACATTAAATACTTCATCAAATATAATAATAATAATAATAATAATAATAATAATAATAATAATAATAATAATAATAATAATAATAATAATAATAATAATAATAATAATAATAATAATAATAATAATAATAATAATAATAATAATAATAATAATAATAATAATAATAATAATAAATGCTTATAAAAATTGCCAACCAAAATTTATAAGTAACTCACATATAAGGTTTTAGACCATTAACAGAAAATTTTTAAAATTTTAGGGCTATTTCATTTTTATTTTAGTTAAATGCAGTTATTCACTACTGATACAGTATTTTTTAATTACTCATGCCCATTCAGAAGGTCACAATGTATATATATGCTGATACAAAGATTTTCATGGGTTGCATATATAAAAGACATTTTATGGGTTCATCCGTGTTAAAAAATTTTAAATATTGATATACCGACATTTCAACATGATCACATAAGTCATCTACTGGGTGATAAAAGGTAGAAAGATGATTGTAGAGGTGCTACAAAATATGTCATATATATATATATATATATATATGACATATATATATATATATATATATATATATATATATATATATATATATATATATATATATAAACATTAATAGAAGGAAAATATAATTTGCTCAGTATACAAGGTGCTAATGAAAAAATTCATAAAACATAGAGATAATGTAAAATAGTAAATTATGAGAGTTATGTTTGAATGCAGTTGATAACGATTATATTGTCATAACTAAAAGCTTTTAAGTACTTTATTGTTTAATGCTCAAAACATAAATAGTATGTTGATTTATTTATTTATTACATATATTTGATTATATTATATATAATAATTATTTTTATTAATTTTTAGATGGCAGAAACCTGTGAAAATGCTTTACTAACAGTTTTATCTCCAGCAGTAGCATGTGCTTGGAATTTAGAAAATTGGCAAATGGCATTAATATCAATGGTATAAACAATAGCTGAGATATAGTTAATTTTTAATTATATATATTAAAAGTAAAAATTTTATGGACAAATACATCAATGTATATTTTGGATTTATCTGTGGATATATGTGCATGTTGTAAATATTAATGTCATAATTGACAGAAGCTTTGACTAGATTCCATAACTATATTTGGCCATTAAAGATTCTTCAAGAATGTTGTAAAGTTGCAATGTCCATGAATGATCTATATTATCAGAAGATGGTTTGTGAGAGGCACATCAAGTCCTTTGTCAGTTATAGACTAATATTTGCAACAAGAAAATATAAATATGCTGATAAATATGCATTATACATATTTATGTACGTATATATTTGAATAATTATTTAAACATAATACAAATATATAAATAATATTATCAACATTTTTTTTTATTCTTGTTCTGTATATAACTTTTCATGATCTTTCATGTGGTATTGTTTGACAAAAAATGAGTAATTTCTTACTGGACATATGTTTCTGTCAATAACTAGTGTCATCAGCAGCTTTTGAAACTATATGAGATCTTTTCAAATATAAGAACATAAACTTAATTGCAATGCTCAATTTGATGTTAAAGGTTAACATAAATTTTAATAGTAATTTAACTAAAACCTGCTTTTTTTCTGAATTAATGTTCATAGTGGGTCAGAAATATGAGTCTTACAAGGCATCTGATTTTATTGATTACTGATAAAAATTAGTGCTCAGAAAAAGTTTGGTTGTTTTTTTAGCAAATATTGTGACTTAAAAGATTTTGAATTTTTTTTTATAGAGAATAGTAGTTATAATTAATATTGAGGGTATTATTTACAAATATGTGTGATGCTTAATTATTTACAGATTTAAATGTTTATTTGAAAACAAAATAAATTTGATTAAAAGATCAACCTTCAAATCAAAGGAGGCTTTAGTTAAATTAATGCTAAAATTTATGTTTAAGCTTTAATATAAAATTGAGCAATGTGATTGAACTTAAATAAAATTTGTGTTAAGTTTGATGAAATTTCAGCTTGTTTCAAAGGTTCTGATAACATCAGTTTTTTACAAAAACATATGTTTATTAAGGTTGTGGGTAAAAATTAACATTAATAATATTATTTTTTCTGATGAGAAAGCAATCTTTCACTTGCACTTAGTTACTACTGATGCTGCATCACAAAAGACCAATATAAAAGATGGTAACAAAATTACAAATTGTCTATAGAAATTAGAGCTATGAGCATTGCTCAGAAAATGTTGCAGGTACATCAATGATTCAGAAAAAGTATGTTAATATTATATTTCAGTAAAATTTCCACATCTTTATGGTCTACCTAAAGTTCATAAGGAATATTTTCCATTAAGACTTGTTGTTAATTCTAAAAAAATTACTTTGTCAAAACTTTTGTTAAAACAGGCAAAACTCACTATCTGTATTGCCACACACAGCAAGCTAGAGTAATCATTGAATGCCAGAAGGCTTGTGCATAAAATCCCCATCTAGTGCCTACTCATCCAATATACTCATCTAATACTCTAGCTTGCTGGGTGATGCAATACGTATAATGAGTTTTGCCTGTTTTAACAACAGTTATACACAAGCATAAGAAGTGGTGGTCATGTGATGTTTATTGGCTTTGTCAAAACTTGTTAAGATTTGTTCTTAAGATTCCTACTTTTTTGGCTTACAAGATTGTTCTTTTTCCAAGATTCTAACCATTTTGTGGAATTAATCAAGAATATGAAGATTGAAAGAATTAATATATTGGCAAGCATTGATATAAAAATCTTAGTCACAAATGTCTCCTGTGATGACACATTGTCTATTAATCAAGGAAAATACTTAATGAGGATAACAGCTTACAAATAACATTGATAATATAATAAAATTTTTAATATTCTATATATTAGCAACATATTTCCAATATGACATAGAAATCTTTCAACAAAATTAATGAATGGCTAGGAGTTTGTCACAAACATCCCTGATCAGAAATGTTTATTTGGAAGAACTTTAAACCACAACTACAAATATTACTTTATATCTATCTAAAATTTAGATTCAGTATATCAATGATATATTTATTATCTAATCACATGACAAAACATTACTATAAACATTCTGACACACATTATTAACATATCTCCTTCAATTAAATTCACAATAGAATTAGAACAAGAACAAAAATAATTGGCATTCTTAGATATTCATGTGATGAGATTCCCTCATGGAAAAATCAAAACTATAATTTAAAGAACCTCCATGATCATATGCACACACTTAACATTTACATATCATCATGACAAATACAAAAATTGGAATTATATTATCATTATGGAACAGAGTGAAAGAAGTTTGCCCATAAGCCAATGACTTGAAAAAATAAAAATCTTACATAGAATAAACTCATGAAGAATGGTTATCCATCAGCTATTATGAAAAAAATCTTAAATAGACAGTAGTTACAAACATCAGAAGACACAATAATTATAGATACTTTAGTATATCTATACAACCAAAGATAATAGTTAAACTAAAAAACTTACTATCAGTATGATATCAGAACAGCATTCCAAAGCCATGATACAATATGAGGAATCATAACCTCTACAAAACCCAATGAAAAATACCGAAAAACAAAATTCATCCTATGAAACATCAAGTGAATGTGGAAAGAAATATATAGATGAAACTATCCAATTCATTGAAAACAATTAAAAGAGCACAAAGTAAGGATTAAATAAAAAAAACATCTCTAAAATGGCACTCTCCATATATAAATGAGCATATTTCGATTGGAAACAACCAATAATATTGGATAGAAAGGAAAAAGTAAAAATAGGAAAGTGTAAAGAAGCTACACTCATAATAATAACAAATATCCTATAGATCAGGGGTGGCCAACTTTTGTGTTCATAAGATTTATTTTTTATTTTAAAAATGTGTTGCAATCGACTTATTGTCTAGGCGTAGTCTAAGTGGAGGAGGTGTGAAATACATACTATTTTTATATATCTACTTAATAAAAAATAATTATTTAACGGGCCAAAAAACTCATGTCTGGGAGAATTAAAGCAACATGAGTAATTATTAACAATATTTATTAATTCAAATTAGCTACATTAAATCAAGATTAAAAATATTATTTTCAATAATGATATGGCTTAGTGGACTTCACTATGTAGAATTGAAAAAAAAATTAAACAAAAACAAAAATAACAAAAAAAAAAAAAAAATTGAAAATCTTGACTTAATTTGTTTCACTCGTTACCCGACAGCTCTTGCCAGATTGGCCTCACGATCTACCAAAAATGGCTTTGTGATCCACCGGTGGACTGTTGGACACCCTGCTGTAAATCAACTTTGTGTGACAATTCACAATGTTTGAAAAGCATTATTAACATTATCTATAAGAAAGAATGAAATCAAAAGCATTCTTATTGATATATATTTATATAAATATTCTACTAAATACAGCCTTTGACAAAAGAATATCAATTTAAATTCAATATTGGTGAATATAAAAGTCTCAGGTTTGCTTCAATTCTAGAATTTTTCTTAGTTGGAATATTAATATCTAAAAAGGGATGAGAATAATATCACTCCAAACATGTTGTATACTGTGTATTTGAAAAGTTTAAAAATCTGAATTTTGTTTAAAGGCATTTAACAATTCTAGATAATAGCAATAACACAGTATATAATTGCAAATATGTTATTTTCACAGACATTAAAAAACAAATTAATTTCACACACACACACACGCGCCCTATATATATATATATATATTGTAACAGAACAGGGTTTATGTATATAATCAGATTCCCAATGACTTATGTTTTGAAATTGCAACTGATCATTATATTGATTTTACTAGATATTATATGACAACCATCTGAATTTATGTCCAACATATTGGATGTCAGATGTAACAATTTGGAAAAAAAGAGAGGGAATCACATCTCTCTACTGTCAGACTTTGGGTCTTCAGATAGGATGCTGGAGATGGTATGATGAAGTACATGACCAATTATTCTATTCTCTTTCAATTGACTAGCTTTAAACCTATTTACTGCATTTAGATACAATTTAGGTTAGTTCATCCACATCTCATCCATTTGTGATTCTGTTATGCCACAATGTTCAAACTCAGGAAGAATTCACTTTTGAGTCTCTCAACAGGGATGCACTAATTCTTACTGACAACTATCATACCTCTATATAGGTTACAATTAGTATCTAGTAATCACCCAACCAATTTTAAATTCCATTATACAAGTATGCCATGTGTGTGTGTGTGTGTGTGTGTACATTTGAGATTGTAGATTAATGAGTGAATACAAAGTTGATTTAATAAACTAGAGAGACCAAATTGAGATTAACAAATTCATTAACATTTATTAGAGAACAAAAAATAAAATAAGCTCAAAAATGTTTTAACAATATATATATATATATATGAAATATAATTATGGATGTCAACAATGGACTTCTATCACATCAGTAATTTAACAAGTTTATGTTGTCATATCCATAATACCCTTGATAGAAATTCATGCTACTGCCACCAATTATTTACAAAGTTCATACAAGAACAAAAACAAAATACGATTGATTTAGTATAAACATGGATCTAAGTAGCTAAGTTAAATTTTTCCATTACTTTTGCATCATAATCCAAATCCAGTGGTCTATGTTTGATTTCCTTGGGACTTTCCCTTCCAAAATCTATGTATAATTCCTAATGGTGATAGTAAAAATCATTCACCCAAAGAGATTAGTCATTTACAAGAAGAACAAATATAATGACTATTAATTAACATGTAACAAGCAACACAAACTTTGTCCTGTTATAATAAGTGCATAATGTGGTATCATAATAAAATCTTATCTTAGTACCATGTGGTTAATGATCAAATGTCACATCATCGCTATGAGTGGAGCTAATCTAGACTTTATTTACAAAAGAAAATTTCAACTAAAATTAACCATTCCCCCTCTACTTTTGACTTCTATTTAAAAATGATCTCTCCCGAAAACTATATCACAAAAGTTTTATGTTTCCAAGTATGAAAAAAAAATGAAATGTAAAAAAAAAAATATTTATAAGAGTAGTCATAAAATTAGAACACATAATTAAAAATTCAGAGTTCCTTTAAATTGATTTAATTAAAGTTAATGAACTGGCAAAAGTCCTTCATATACATATAGTTCATGCATTACAAATGGTTCTCTGTAACCAAAGTGCAGATCACTCATTGCCACCTGTCTATTGTACACTTTGAACAATTCTGCATTGGCCCTCACTTGGGTTTTCTGTGGATCCATAGGTAAGCACTTTATATGGGACAAAAGATGTTTCTTCAGCATTTCAAGACTAGGTAAAGGAAATTCTTATGCTTCCATGGCAGGGAAAACAACGATCCACCTATGACATTGGCAGTTTAGCCAAATGTTTTTAAATTAACTACAGTTTGAATTTTATAGATTTTACACACAATAAGAGATTATTTCATAGTTCTACTTTGAATGCTGGTGATCATTCTTATTTTTCAGTTCATGTTAAAATACAATTGTTATAATTATTTTGTTTAATATCAGTTCGAAACAATTCTCCAATTTTATTCAGTCACATGAAGTTCTCCACTCTTCTTCACTTCAAATATTTCTTTGACTTATTGCAGTCTTATATTAAAATTGTATATCTGAAAACATCAGTTCTCTGAAACGGCATGTTCATTTTCTATAGCATTCAAAACATTTTGTTGGCTTTCTGTAGCATGTATGTAATTTGCAAAGATGATATTTATATCCAGCATATTTCCATTGCCTAGCATATTAAAATTTTCATTTCCTTTTTTATTGCCGGTATTGGATGGCAATCTAGTTATCATCCCTAAGATAATTTCTGACTATTAACCTTCTTCAGTGAGAAATATCTTCTAATCTAGCGATAGGTATACTGCACAATCATCTAATATGTATTGATTAATTGGTCTTGCATGGCTCTAAAGTAGAAGAAATTACTCTTCCTAATACAAATTCTAAATGTCATGTGATAACTTATCAATTTTATTTTACTGTTGTAAAACTCTAGTTTATAAGATATAAATGTTGTTAAATGTGGCCATAAGTCATGAATTCTTAGACTAATAATAAATAATAGGAATTTATCTTTTTTATTCATATGTCCAATGCGTTGACTGGGAAGCGAACCTTGGCCAGCTGCTTGGAAGGCAGCTATGCTAACCACTAGGCCACCAATGCTTGACTAATAGGAATTCATCTTTCTCCATCATTTTTTAAAAAATAAATTTCAAGTCTGTTTATATCACACTATATATTTTATTATCAATTACTCAGTTTAATTATTTTTTATTATAAACATCACAAATATTTTAAGGTTTTGCTAGCAATAAAACTATTGTAAACCAAATATCACATGCCCCCCTCAGTTAATTTTCACAAACTTTTAGCAGTAATTAATTCTATTACTATATTTAAGAGACGTTTATTTTAAACTTGTATATCAATAGATACTTTGAATGACTAAGGTTCATGGACAAGTAATAGTGTTACGATTTGGAAGAACTATAATTTACCTTCTATTAATTATTCGAGATTGCAAAAAATGGACTTCAAGATTAAATAGAGTAAAATACTGCTTCTAATGTAAATTTAAATGTTTGTTCTCTTGAGACAGAATGATGATTTTAAATTATTTTTTGGTTTTTAGTTTTTGCTGGACAAGCTTGTATCTTGGGTTTCTTTTTAATCTTTGTAAATAAATAATAAGATATAATTTTTGATTACCAACAAATAAAAAAAAGTTTATAATTTTTGAAAATGTCTTTAAAAAGTGTTTTTATTATATTTTTGTTTTATCCTTTTATATTTTTTTTAGATTTTATAGAATTTAGTAATTAATGATCAATCTTTAATAATCAATTACATAGTAAAAATGTCTCTGAATCTATCAAATTTCTTTCACGTATATCTTCAATAAACTCATCTCATTTATTCGTCTCACATAAGTCTCTTTTTAAGTTTTAAATCTGTTGATATTTAATTTCATAATTTAACTATCTATTTATTGTCACTGTTCTTCCTAATATGTCTAATCAGTTCCAAATCAGCTCTCAGTTTTTTTATTTTAGTAATAACAGTGGTATCTGTTTCATGTGCCATTTACTTATTTCCTTACCTGTGAATCATAATATACATCTTTCTCTAAATAATTATGTGGTCTCATGACTTTGTATTGATTTTCTATTAATTGTCCAAATCTTATATCTATAGGTACTTATAAAAAGTATTTCTTTTCAAGGGTATAATAAAATATTTCTACTGAAATCATGCCCTGCAAGTTTAAATCTATGACCTTTAATTTATTATGTTTTTATTTGTATTAATAATCTATCAAGGTATATATAAGTGTTTACTTCTAATTAACTACTATCAATATTTTTTTTTGAAAAGTTATTAAACATTATTTTAATTCTTTTAACATTTGTTTTAAATTGTATTTTTCATCTGAGCTTGTGCAAAATGTGGAGCTCTGAAGCTTAAAAAGTAAAAAATCAAAGACACTATTTGCAAATATTGTTGATTTATGTAATCATTTTTATCAATGTCTTGCAATGTTTAGGACAGTGATAGATTCTGGAATGTGGATTCTAGTATTGACTCACATGCTGGCATCTAGACTTCTTATGAACTATTAGGCAATAAAACTATTTGAATATTCTTTATATTTATTTATTTCAATTGTTTGATTTATCTGCTTTAATTCACAACATGCTTCAAAGAGTATTTTTTCCCTGTTCTATTTGTAATTCTATTGAACATCACATGATCATCATTTTTATGCTTGCTCATAACTGTTATTAAATAGGAAAAACTATCAATACAGTAGTGCCACTCAGTGCAAGCCAGAATAATCAATGGATGCCAGAAGGCTTGTGCATAAAATCCCTATCTAGTGCCTACTCATCCAATATCTCCAGATTAGTTTCTGGCTTGTGGTTTGGTAGTTAAGTAGAGATAAAAGGTGGATGCTGGAGGGTTGCATTAGATCCTAAGATCTAGATGCAGTGCTCTCAGATCCAAGGCTCCTCACTGAAGAAGGCCACAAGGCAGCGACTAATATTGGATGAGTAAGCATTAGATAGGGATTTTATGCACAAGCCTTCTGACATTCATTGATTACTCTGGCTTGCACTGAGTGACACTACTGTATGTAATTCTATGTATAAGCATTTTTAAATGTTACTAGAAAAGATTAATTAACACATAAATTCAATGTTCTATCATAGAGAACTGCTAATGTGCTGAGCATTATGGTTAAATTCATAATCTTTTCTGACAAAACATTTAAAATCGCTTGTACATAAAATCACATCATACTTGCAAAACTGCTGTAAAAGGATTTGAAAAATTGGAATGTATTGCACTGTCCTTTATTGCTGCTAATGATTGATCTTATTAGAGTTACCATAAAATTTAATCATTGAAATTGTATTTTGTTAAATATTATCCAGAATTTGTTATTACATTTATATTTTGATGTTATGGAAGAAATATTTATAGATTCATATGTCTTTTTATAATTTACAAATTCAAAATATAATGCTAACTCATACTCAAATAAAATATCACATGACCCCACATTTACCTATTTCTTTTAATATTTGAAATACTAGCATAATTTATATAATTGGAGTAAAAATGTAATTATAGTGGTTTGAACACAACTATCTACTCTATCTCATACAACTGATACCCAAGACCACCATACGTAAAAAGATAAATGATTTCCAGTATATGTATTTTGTGCTGAACCAGAACTCATCAGTTGGTCTATATCAGTGTCTCCTACACACACACACACATATATATATATATATGATTATTGCTCAGTTTGTATTAAGATAGCAAATCTTCAAACATTAATGGACATGTTCTAATTTACTCTACCCTCCAACTCTTCAGTCATCCATATCATCGGATATCTGATCATCAAATGCCAAAATTCTTTGTTTAAGCCAATATTATTGTTATGCCCATAAGTCCTATACATGAGGGACAGACTGACTTAAAGTAGGCATGACCATAATATTGGTTTCAATAAGGGATTTGGCCATTGTATTCAATGGTATTGATGGCTGAAGAATTCAAGGGTGGACTGGATTAAAGCCTGTTCATTATTGTTTAAAGATGTGCTATCTTAATATAAACTGAGCAATAATCATATATACATGTAGAAGATGATGATTTGGACTAATTGATGAATGCTGGTTCAGCATAAAATATGTATATTGGAGATCATTTATCTTTTTCAAATATGTGTGGTCATATGTATCAGTTGAATAAAATAGTGTAGATAGCTGAAGGGAGCTTGAAAGTTTGTGTTCAAATTCTATATTACTACATTACTTTTAAGTAACATATATTTCTCATATTACAGTTTTTCCACTTTATATAAGCTTGAGTAATCTATAAATGCCAGAAGTTAGTATCCAATAAATTCTTACACGGAATTAACTGGATTCATATCCTTACATTAGTTGCTACCTTATGACTTTTTTAAGTGAGTAGTTTTGGATTTGGGTCTAGTAGATTTGTATTTTTTTGAATTGAATGCACTTTTCTCCACTAGGTGTCAATTTTTTCATTTTTACTATCACATTATCAATCTTTCAAAAGCATCTTAACATTTTGAATCCAAGTTAATATGGCTCTGTAATTGTGTAGACATGACACCAGTTCATTACCTGTATATTTTGATGATTATTCATGATTACAAAAAGTGGGATAACAAGGATAGTAGAAATAGATTTGGTATTTACAAATAATGTGTAATTAGAGATCAAGTAATTTATTTATTTTTGGTGTTATAACAATCCTGGTCAACTAATGTAGGTATCTAAAATTAACCACACAAAAAATATAGATATTAAATGATATCACAGGTCTGCAACATTATAATCAGGTTTGTGGATTCAAGATATTATCATATTTTTGAATTTTAAGCCAATATATGGAAAGTAAAAAAATAATAAATGAGACCATGGACAAAAAAGGTGCATTAAAATTAAAAAATTCTAATATATTAGTTAGGGAATCAAAACTCCTTGCTGAAAAAAGCCATATTGAAACAAGTCTGGGGATATGAATATATTAGTATTGGATAAGGATGTGTTAAGTATCTCAATTAGACACATTCTGATTACTTAAGCTTACATAGATTTGTAACTTGTAGTATTTTTTAAATTTATCTCAATACTTTCATTTGAGGTTTTATATTGTAATATCTTTTAAGTCTAACTTGTTTATAATTGAATTAAATCTATAGCTTTTTGTAAATGAGTTATATCATCTTAATAAAAAATCTTGTATAAAACTGACAAATAAGTCTATTATTTTTAATCTTCCGCAACTTTTAAAATAATATAACTGCAAAAGTAAACTCTTTGTTCTAATCAATACTGCCATCTATTGTAAGCTAGAATTGCTTATTAATCCATATCGAATCTATCTTATCCATATTTTTTGAAAATTTCTGGGTTGTGGTCTTTAACTATGAGAATTTTGAACTTAGATTTTCTGGATAGATGGTACTTAACATCCTATTATTTTTTAAATATTAATATTAATGTAGCTTGTTCCTATTAAAAAGTGTGTATACTGAAGTCATGTAATATTTTTTGGTTTCCAATTATCTGGCACACCCTAATCACATATATTTGAATGAAATTAATTTGAAAATAACCGATACACTTTTAAAAACTGCAATAAAGATGGCTAGTAGAAAAAAGCAGCAATTGATCAATAAATTTTCTACTGAGACTAGAGCATTTATGAAAAAAAGAAGGAATATATACAAAAAGGATGCATTAAAAAGGATTGAATATCTCGAATTTTGTAAAATGGTGTGGAAAAGAGTTGAAAGTGATATAAGAAAGTATAACTGTGAACTAGCAAGGAAAGCTGTAGAAGAGAATAAAAGCCTCAATAATGTAAAACAACATTTTGGTATTGGTAGGAAATTTATACCTGCAATAAGAAAAAAAGATGGAATTATTACTAAAAAGAGAGATGACATTATGAAATGGATAGAAGACTTTTATCAATAATTATATAGTAATAAAGAACAAGTACCTGCTATATCTATTTCATCTTCCGAATTGCCCAGAATTTTGAATGAGGAAGTGAGACATGCAATTAAATTTATGAAGAAAGGGAAGGCTCCAGGTAATGATGGAATTATAATTGATATATTAAAAGAAGCAGGTGAAGAAATAGAACTTTTTTTTATAGAAAAGTTATATACCAAATGTCTAAATGGTAAAGATATACCAGATGATTGGAAGAATGCAGTATTAATATTAATATTTAAAAAAGGTGATAAAGAAGATATTAGAAATTACAGACCTATCAGCCTTTTATCAGTTTTATACAACATTTTTACCAAGATAATTACAACTCATTTACAGAGAACATTGGATTTCCATCAACCAAGAGAGAGCAAGCTGAATTTAAAAGTGGTTTTAGTATAATAGATCATATCCAGGTATTGAGAGAAGTTATAGAAAGGACAAATGAATATGAGTTGCCATTATGCTTTGGATTATGAAAAGGCATTTGATTCTATAAACATTTCTTCAGTGATTAAAGCATTGGATCATCAAGGTATAGACCCAGGATATTGTCATATTTTAAAGAATATTTATAAAAATGCAACAGCAACAATTAGATTACATAATGATACTGATAAAGTCAACATTGAGAAGGGTGTAAGACAGGGTGACTCCATATCTCCAAAACTTTACAGCAGTGCTGCAAGAAGTATTTTGTGGATTAAAATGGGAAGCTAAAGGAGTGAAAGTAAATGGAGATTATTTAAGTCATTTAAATTTTGCAAATGATGTAGTTGTTTTTGCAAATAATGCTTTAGAGCTGCAGGGAATGTTGCAGGAGTTATTAGATGAAAGTAGGAAAAAAGTTAAATGTTAAAAATAAAGATTGATTATGATGATTTAGAAGTTAACAGTTACAAATACCTTGTTCAGATTATTAATACAGATGGAAACATAATGGATGAAATTAATCATAGAATTAAACTTGGTTGGGGTGCTTTTGGTAGAAATTACTTGATACTAAAAAGAAATATGTCTATGTGTTTGCAGGAAGGTTGCACTGACTGGTTCTACTGTATGAAGAGTTTTGCCTCTGTATAAAAAGCTTGTGTAAGCATAAAGAATGGTGATCATGTGATGTTTAGTGGTTTAACATATAAATAGTTCATGTTTTGTTGATACACTTTGATTGCAATAGAGTATATATCATTTATTAAACTGCAAGTTTACACACACATATATATAACACAGATATTTTTTGTATGTATAGAATGCATATAAATTAAAATTATAGTTTAACAAAATTAAAAATAATATTCTTTGTTATTCTTTTTGTTATTGTTTGAACTAAACTAATAGCAAAGTTTTAATGTTGACAAAAGAAAAGTTTTATTTTTATTGTGTATATTCATTATAGCTAAGTGTACTTTTGGTGTGGAACACCAGATAAACAAACTGCAAAAGTACATATCCATGTCTATTTACTGTCACCGTGTGCTTATTCATTCACATTCAATCAAAAAAAAAGACTTATGGTACTGTATTTTTATTTGTTTAAATAAAATGAATAGCAGAAATGCAATTTTCATCACAGTTAAATAATCTCTAGTTGATATTCTTTTTTTCCAATGACTTTTATCTTTATATAAATGCATTATCAGTCTCATTATCAGAGACTATATTTCTATAGTTGTTTGGCTTAAATCAATAATAACTTTATGAATGTTTTACATATTATATAATGTTCTTTTCCACTAAATCTAATCAAAAAATACATGTACTCCTTTTTTCTTTCCAAAAATTTTATTTTTTTCATCCACATATATATACATTTACTTGTTACCACATCCAATGCTTCAACCATCTTATTTGTAGTCATTTTCAAGGATGTACAAAATACATATTTACATCTTTATAATTATCAATACAATTTTTTAACAAAGAAATGAAGCAAGTATGTGTAGTGTATATATAATGTAGTATACATAAAAAAAAGATGTATTGATAAATGAAAAGAAAATGTTATTGTTTTTTATGAAAGGATAGATGCATTTTTTGTTTTTATTTTATTTTTAATTGTATTGATAATTATAAAGATGTAAATATACATTTTGTAGATCCTTGAAAATGACTGCAAATAAGGTGGTCGAAACAATGAATGTGACAAACAAGTAAATGTATATATATGGTGATGGAAAATATAAAGTTTTTGGGGAAAAAAGGAGAGTGCACACAATTTTGGATTAGAAAAAATATTATATTTTATGAATGTTCTTAAATTTTGTATAACTTTTAGCATTATGCTTAGAAAAAAATTATTATACCAAATACATTAAAGGTCTCCCATCCCTCGCATATGTATGTAAATGGATTATTTTCCAGTACATGAGGGGTCAGAATGACTAATGGCCAGCATGGGTAGAATGTCAACCTTGGCACTAACATGGGCTTTGAACATTTCATCATCAGATTTTCAATGAGATGGATGGATGAAGAGTTATGGATGGGAGTAGTTTGAAGCTTGTCCATTAAAGTATGAAGATTGGCTATCATAATATAAAACTGAGCACTGATTTTATATATGTGTGGAGATAGTAATCTGGACCAAGTAATGATTGCTGGTTTTAGCATGAAATACATATATTGGTGATTAGTTATCTTTTCAACATGTGTGTGATCAGGTGGGTCAGCAATATGAGATGGCACGGAGAATTGAAGGTCATGTGAAAGACTGAGTTTGAATCCCTTATATATTACATTATATATGTGCAGGTGTGTATAAGCCTATACAGTGCATTAAACTATATATAAAATACTGCAAATCAAAATCTAAAAGAATAATAAAGCAAAATTTTCAATATAAGCTGAAGAAGTGTTATTGATAAATATTATCATATATAGGGCTTTGAGGTGAAAAAGTGACTAATGTAGAATTGTACAATTTATTAAATTTATGAGTTTTTATGTTTGCTTTTTAAGTGGTATCATGTAGCATTCGGACACAGGAAACTGATTGCTGCAAATCGTAAAATTTATTGAATTTATGTAATTAAATGCTTTTTTATTCATACATGTTTACAATTATAGTACTAAATTGCATTTAAATCATGATAAAAATATGATTAAGTAAATTCATGTGTGAGATTTGAAAAAAAATATATTTAACAAGAAAAAATATCTCCCATTGTACTAAGATTTGTAAAATTTAATAAGTTTGTGAATATCAATGTATTTATTATTTGTAGCTAACTTTTTTTTTTGCTTATCTGTATTTGGTTTTGGATATCATATAATAGACATCATGTATATTTACAGTGTATATCTTAGCTTCACTGTGTTGTTATCTTATTTTGTATAGTTGTCCATAAATTTATTTTGTACAATTCATAATGTTATTTCTTTTTTAATAATAGTACCATTGTTTTTTTCTTAATGCTAAAATGATTTCTTTCCACTACCAAAATGTTATTTTATATGTTGAAGGCTTTCATTCTTTTCTATAGCTTTTTTGCTATTCCACATTTATATATTTTTTATTTCATTCTTAACCTTTTATTTTACAATTTTACACTATTAAATTTTAAATCGCCATTTTAACTTTTGTCTGTTATAAGTTGCTAATTTTTGTATCTGCTATTTGTATAACAGTTCTTAATATAATATATATTATTTTCTTATTGATAGAATTTCCAATATTAAGATAGTAATATTAACTCACTGTAAATCGCAATATTTTGCATAAGTTAATTTGTAAAGGAAATAGTGGACTTAAACAGTGGAGAAAACAACTGCTTCATGCTTCCAAATCAAGATGCTTCACGTTTGTTTACATAAGTGGACATTCAGGTTAAAGATAAGATGGCCATTCTTATCTTTATAAAAGTCATTATCTTGGGTTGTGATTTGGAAAGTTCCCTCTATCAGCAAAATATGCTTAATTAATGCGAATTTTAAAGTGCATTGAGTACAGGCTAAAACCTGTTTAAACTATTTACATATGCTCTCTGGGTGCTCAATAAATTAATTACCATTCTTCTTATTGATAGTTTTCAACTATCAGTCATCTTGAAAATCTATTTAAAATAATTTGAAAATTCTAGCTTCAATTCACTGGAGTGTTTTTTAAGCTTAAGGATAGTAGTTATTAATACTGTCTTTTTAAATAACTGTTGTCTCTAGCTTATATCTCAATAATTGATGATCAATTTTGTGGATAAATTTAATTAAGTATTTTATATTCCTGAAACATACATTTTCTATTAGACAAAATATATTTCAACTCTATTCAATTTTGTTTGTTGCTTCTATGTTTATTTCACCACTGACTTCTTTGTAATAAAAAAAGAAAAGAATTTACGATGCAAAATTATTCTTTTTCTATGATTAGAATTTATTCCCTTCCAAAAAAAAAACGATTAGTGCATTTAAACTTTAAATACTAAATAGCTGAGCAATGCATTCAACCTAGAAGATCATATTCTTTTCCTGGAAATTCTTTATGACAGTATTTTGCATTTAATACACCGATTATTAAAACAGGCAAAATCTTTTATACAGTATTGCCACTCAGTGCAAGCCAGAGTAATCAATGGATGCCAGAAGGCTTGTGCATAAAATCCCCTTCTAGTGCATATTCATCCAATATCCCCAAACTAGTTTCTGGCTTGTGGCCTTCATCAGTGAGGAGCATTGGATCTGAGAGCACTGCACCTAGATCTTAGAACAAGGAGCCTTGGATATGAGAGTACTGCACCTAGATCTATCAAGGCTTTTCACTGATGAAGGCCATAAGCCAGAAACTAGTCTGAGAATATTGGATGAGTAGGCACTAGAAGGATAATTTTACGCACAAGCCTTCTGGCATCCATTGATTATTCTGGCTTGCACTGGGTGGCAATGCTGTTTTAATAAATTATAAGCAAGAATAAGAAATTGTGATCATGTGATGTTTATTATTTAAACACTATGAATAACTTTCATTTCACCAGTCATTTTAGTAGCATATACATGAAACATCTGAAAAGGCAAATGATTCTCAAATCTCATTAGATGCTAAACTGCACTCATCAGCCCACTCGTATCATGATCTCATATACATTCATTATCTTTTCAAATTTTATCATTATCAAATTAATACAATATAATTTACAAATGTCAAACCTTCTAGACTCATAACTTTGACAGCAACCATTTCATATAAATACATTAATAATTATTACTAATCATTTATTCAACTAAAAATTATTTTTAGTCCAGGTATAATATTTAAATCTTAGTTAAACAATAACATAACTATTTTGGTATAATTCAACTTATTTTTTCTATGATCAATATCTTTTTTTCTTTTCACTTCACCTTACTGGTTCTTGAAACATGAAAATTAAAGATATTTGTAAAAGGTTACAACTTGCAATATGTATTTCATGCTTAAATAGTATTTTTTACTTGACCCAATATATCTTTCTATCAATACCAAATTATTGTAAATTGATAGAATCAAACTTTCTTCATCTCAATTTCTTAACACCATTTACTTCAAATAAATATATTAATGATTATTACTAATCATTTATTAGACTAGAGATTATCCATATCGTAATACACACTTCAAACTTCAGTTAAAGATTAATATGTTTTTAAGACAGGCAAACTCTCTATACGTATTGCCACTCAATGCAAGCCAGAGTAATCAATGGATGCCAGGAGGCCTGTGCATAAAATCTCCATCTAGTGCCTACTCATCCAATATCCCCAGACTAGTTTCTGGCTTGTGGCCTTCATCAGTGAGGAGCCTTGGTTCCGAGAGCACTGCACCTAGATCTTAGGATCTAATGCAACCATCCAGCAGCCACCTTTTATCTCTACTTAACTACAAAACTACAAGTCTTAAATTGAAAACAGTATAATATTTTCAATCCAAGCTCATTATCTTATATAGTCATATAGGTCCAAACTCAGTTCAGTACCCATAAATTTTGGTGACTTTGGTTTTTTAATAAACATAGCCACCACCATCCTATTAGGCAGGATTGGTTTTAAGCCAATAAACATCACATGATCACCATTTCTTATGCTTTCTCTTAACTGTTATTAAAACAGGTAAAACTCTCTATACGTATTGCCACTCAATGCAAGCCAGAGTAATCAATGGATGCCAGAAGGCCCTTGCATAAAATCTCCATATAATGCCTACTCATTCAATATCCCCAGACAATGACTTGCATTGAGTGGCAATACATATAGAGAGATAACAGTTATAAGCAAGCATAAGAAATGGTGATCATGTGATGTTTATTGGCTTACATCTGTTTTTAAAAGAACATAAATATATGGAATAATTCAATTTAATTTCTCTTTTTCCATGTGTAACATTTTGTTTTAAAAGTTGTACTTAAATTATTAATATTTTTTTGTTTTATATTTGTTAAAGTTTCCATTGGAATAAGACAATGTTAATGATAAAGGATAATTATCTAAATAGTTTTAGATTTGAAGATAATGTTGCAGTTTAGAATTAAGATCTGAACTGCTTAGAGTAAGTAAACAAAGAATGAGAATACTTCTTATAAATACACCGAATCTGTAGAATACATATTTAAAATTAATTTTATCTTATTTAAATATTGCTTTTTTAAAGATAGATTTTAAATTAATTTATGTTTAATGGATTGGTTGGCATAGAGCAGGGGTCACAATCTGTGATTCTTGAGACAAATGTGGCTCTTTTTTATCATGATTGATGAGGCTACAAAAGGAAAAATGCATATTACGACGTTGTTTCTTGAATTCAATCTTATTATAAAATAGTAAATATTGTATTGTTGAATAATATTTAAATATTAGAAATTTGTGAATAAATCAAATTGACAAAGTAATTTTTGCTTTTATTTATTTATTTTCAAAGAGAATTTTTATTTTCATTAGGATGTGCAGATTCTTCACCATTCAGAAATTTGTACTTTTCATGAACATATTCTTTACCACTTTTCTTGGGCTCTTTAATGGTGTGGGAGTGGGGGTGGATATTTAAACAAAATGGCTCTTCATGTTAAAAAGTTTGCTAACTTTCCTGGTATAGAGCATTATGGCAAATAGAAAAGATAAAAAGGAATAATTAAATTTATTCATTAAAATAAATGAGATAAAAAGAAATTCAAAATCATGGAGTGAATTTAGTAGCTTAATATTATACAGCTTTTGCTTACATAAAGATTTTTACAAAATATAATTTATGGCTGTAAAACATAGACATTACATTCTAAAACAAATAGTGACCGCGAGTTATAAAAAATACGAAAATATGTTGAGAATAATAGAGAGTTGGATGAAGAATTAAGAGATGAATTATAGTTGTAAAACGTAGACATTGCAGTCGAATATAAAGAACGATTGTATGTTACAAAAAATTATGAAAATATGTTAAAATCCATAATGAAAAGAATGTATGTATATACTTCAACAAAAATCAATAAATTAAAAATTAACTGTGATAAAACACAGTTGCTGAAGCTTTAAACATAAAATTATAGCAATAAAGCTGAGCGCTTTCGGGATACTTAAGCCTCCATAATCATAGCTCAATACAAAATAAATACAAAATATAAACATTTATTCACAAGCAAAATGCGTATCTCAAATAAGATGTAAAGTAAATCTAAATAAATAAATAAAATACAATATAAATAAATAAATATTATAACGTCCATATTTTAGAAATATTAAAACAAGAATCCTTTCTATTAATAGCATTGGAATTACCAGCTATAAAACAAGCTTCTTTAACCTTAGCAAAAAGAGATAGAGGAATGTATAGGTTAGAATCATTAAAGAGCTTAAAATAATATAGTCAGATATATAAGGATAAAAAAAACGCAATTAATACGTATATTAAAATTTTTGAACAAATATTTGTCCTTTGATCATTATAGAAGAGCAGCTTTTGCAATTGTATTTGAGATATCACTGATCTGTACTAAGTCGTTTAATAGAATACGACCATGGAGATTACGAAATTTCTCCTTATTAGCAATGAGATTGTTAATTTGTTGTGCAGGTTTTTAAACTTGTAAGAAATGTATTTACCCAAAATTCTTAGCTGACTATTCAATAGTTAATCTCATTATAATAGTCCACTTGATCTTTAATTAACTTTAAGTGAAAATAGATTTACTTATTTTATGTATATAAAATTCAATGCTTAAAGGTTTATGTGGTAATTAGCAAGTCTTTTAAAACAATTCAACACAATTTATATAACATTTCAAGATTATTTTTTTTTGTATAAATAGGCGCACGTTATTTAGATGTAAAGTCTGTCTAATGAATAAAAAGCTGACGAAATAAGTCGTAGGAACTCTACCAATCAATGAAATTAATAATGATGTTAATTAACACACATTTTATTCTTTATAATATGTATACTCAAAACCAAATAGTTTGTTGTTTTAAAATAAAAATGATCATTTCTTTTTTCTAAACTAATTCAAGTTAATTTAAAATCTACTACTCCCCCCTCTAGTTCTATACAAAGTTAAAGTGTAATTATTTTGACTATCTATCTATCTATCTATCTATCTATCTATCTATCTATCTATCTATCTATCTATCTATCTATCTATCTATCTATCTATCTATCTATCTATCTATCTATCTATCTATCTATCTATCTATCTATCTATCTATCTATCTATCTATCTATCTATCTATCTATCTATCTGTTTATCTACCTATTTATCTATCTATTTGTATGTCTAATTATCTATCTATTTATTTGATTGTCTATCTTTTTGCCTATCCATCTACCATCCCTCTATCTACCTATCTATTTACCTTGTAACTCTATTCACCCATTTATCTATCTGTCTCTTTTTTTGCCTATATCTATCTATCTATCTATCTATCTATCTATCTATCTATCTATCTATCTATCTATCTATCTATCTATCTATCTATCTATCTATCTATCTATCTATCTATCTATCTATCTATCTATCTATCTATCTATCTATCTATCTACTTACCTACCTACCTACCTACCTATCTATCTATCTACCTACCTACCTACCTACCTACCTACCTACCTACCTACCTACCTACCTATCTATCTATCTATCTATCTATCTATCTATCTATCTATCTATCTATCTATCTATCTATCTATCTATCTATCTATCTATCTATCTACCTATATATCTATCTACCTACCTACCTACCTACCTATCTATCTATCTATCTATCTATCTATCTATCTATCTATCTATCTATCTATCTATCTATCTATCTATCTATCTATCTATCTACATACCTACCTACCTATCTATCTATCTATCTGCTTGTCTATCTACCCTATCCCATCCATCTATCTTCTGTTTATCTACCTATTTATCTATCTATTTGTATGTCTAATTATCTATCTATTTATTTGATTGTCTATCTGTTCGCCTATCCATCTACCATCCCTCTATCTACCTATCTATTTACCTTGTAACTATATTCACTCATTTATCTATCTATCTGTCTCTCTTTTTGCCTATATCTATCTATCTATCTATCTATCTATCTATCTATCTATCTATCTATCTATCTATCTATCTATCTATCTATCTATCTATCTATCTATCTATCTATCTATCTATCTATCTATCTAATCTATCTATCTATCTATCTATCTATCTATCTATCTATCTATCTATCTATCTATCTATCTATCTATCTATCTATCTATCTATCTATCTATCTATCTATCTATCTATCTATCTATCTACCTACCTACCTACCTACCTACCTACCTGTCTGTCTGTCTGTCTGTCTGTCTGTCTGTCTGTCTGTCTATCTATCTATCTATCTATCTATCTATCTATCTATCTATCTATCTATCTATCTATCTATCTATCTATCTATCTATCTATCTATCTATCTATCTATCCATCCATCCATCTACCTACCTACTTACCTACCTACCCATCCACCCACCCACCCACCTATCTACCTTCCTATCTATCTTCTAATCATTAATCAATCTTTTGAGTTTAAGTCATGAACTTAGTGTATAGATAGGTAACCATTATACCATGAGGTCATACATAGACACATAAATAATTAAGAAATGCAAACCACTCTTCTTTAGTCTACAAGTAAATGATATTCTGTATGTTGACCAAGCATCAAAAATAGAATAGTCTTTTGCTAAACATACAGAACATTATTTGTTAATAGCCTGAGGCAGAATGGTATTTTCATTTTAATTACATGTCACTAAACTTTTCTAATTTCATACTATCTAATATGGATTATTATAATACTAGCATGCTTTTTATTATAATAGCTAGAACTTGGAAATTTACTGCTTCATTTATCTTTATATATATTGCAGCTATTGTCATAGTGCTACCAAAGTTACATTGGGAGTATATTTTGTAAAATAATGTGAGCGCTTACTTACGCATGTATTTACATACAAAATGGAAATAAACAAATGAGGAATAAAATATTCATCTGCAGAAAATGATTATGTGAATAAAGATTTTATCTATTTGGTAAATACACACTGATATATTCATTTAGTTATTTTTCGTTGAGGAGACAACCCCAAAAATTTATAAATAGAGCAAAAAGGTATGCAAATCAAGTCAATAATATGCAAAGGAGATAAGTGACACATTCTCTCGCTCTTGTTTGAAGAAGTATAAGAGGAAAAGAATTAACTATCAAGTTAAAAATTATACAAGGTCTGTCAATCTTGAATTACTTGATATATTTTCAAATTTATAAAAATACCTTATTATATTTGGATATTCTTTTAATATGGAGCACTTGTCCAAAGCAAGTAGCACCTCAACTTTTATTTTCAATACATTTTCCAGTGTTTTCCCTGCCAATTATTAGAATCTGCTAAGGAGGGAAAGAAATAGAACCTTGTAGATAAATTGTCAAGAAAGTTTTTTTGTTTGGATGATAGTAATTAAAAGAGGAAAGATATTCAAGGAAGAAGAAAGATTTTCAAGACAAAAATGGTAAGATAGTTTAAAAGAGAGAAGCTTTAATGTTTTTATATTGTTTTTAAACTAAAAAGAATATAGAATGAAAACTGAAATTTGAGCTTGTCAAGTAAGATATTATATTTTGCTCATGAGTGAATGAAAATAATATCTTTAAATTTGAATTATTCATGGAGCAAACTATATTATAATTCACCAAGAATAATATGAATGAAACTAGCTTAATGAAAGTTGCATTGAAATAAATATTTTTTTGCATATACAGGTGTGAGAAGTTATAATGATCGTTTAGAGATTAAGGATTTAAACTTCTGTCCTGATATACAACTTGAAAAGTATTTAAGAGGAATTTTACAAATAATACTTTATTAATTTTTTTTATTACTAAATTATTTTATTATTTATTAATTTGTCTCATTGTTATTTTATGCATATACTAAAGCAAGTATTGGATATAATGTTTTCTATTTTTGAAAACATGAGGTAATTATATCTAATTAGAGTAGGTTTATAATGCCTTTTGTTTTATATAACACATACTAATAATTATACAGCATTAGCACTACATGACTTGCATACCCCCCATAGCTCTGAGAACATGCTCCCTGATGTGCAAAGTTTGGAATGTACTGTTGTAGAAGCAAATGGTTGTTAATATTTATATTGTGGTAATTTATATTGAAACGAGCATGCTTGTTTCACATGCGCATGTATTTTAGAAAAAAAAACTACTTTGCCCTACCACCTTAAAAAAAGCTGCAACAAATAAAATATAGGGGGGGGCTGAGATGTCTAATCAATCTGAAGATTAGTGCATAATAGTGAAGTGGAGGCTAAGAACGTTTATTTTTTCGTTCAGTTATTCGTTGTAAGAAAAGTGAATAGTGAAAAATTCAGTTTTTTATCAGTTATTTCACTATTTAACTAACAGCTGAGCATCATAACCTTAGAAGATAATATTTACAGACACCATTAATGATGAAAAAGGAAAGAATTAGTTTGGAAATCATACTAATGAAAGAATAATCCCTTGACATTCTCTCTTCCTCCGCACCATGAACCTCAATTCTTGCCTGTTTCAACATCCTGAAAAATACCAATGCCGTTTAGCTTAAATACAATGCCCTTTTCTTTTGTTTTGTGTAGGCTTTAGCATACCACTTGAAGTTAAAGAAGAAATGGATAAGATAAGGTAACAATTTCATAAATATTCGATACGTATATGTATTTATAAGAAAACAAGAAAAATTACTTTGCAAAAGATATTAACTTAGTCAAAAGTTGACGATGTTTTTTATTTCTTTGCTTTCCCTTAATTGAAAACACACAAGTAACAAAAATCATGTTATTTAATTAAAACACTCATGTATATTTCATTAGTTAAATGCTAATTATTTTATAAATTATATATGTGTACTATTTAAAAATACTTCTAAAAGCCCTGGAATAAATGGTTAAAACATTTACTTAGTAATATCATATGTATATCTATTTTAATGATTCTATGGACTTAAAATTATTAGTCAATAAGTATGTGCATATAAATTATATATGCGTACTGCTTAAAAATACTTCTAAAAGCCCTGGAATAAATAGTTAAAACATTTACTTAGTAATATCATACATATATCTATTTTAATGATTCTATGGACTTAAAATTACTAGTCAGTAAGTATGTGTGTATGAATTATATATGCATACTGCTTAAAACACTTCTCATCACTTGAACTAAAAATGAGTTTGCTTGGACAATCTATTGGAAATGCATCTATAATCTTCTCATCACTTGAACTGAAAAATGAGTTTTGCTTGGACAATCTATTGGAAATGCATCTATAATCTTCTCATCACTTGAACTGAAAAATGAGTTTTTCTTGGACAATCTATTGGAAATGCATCTATAATCTTCTCATCACTTGAACTGAAGAATGAGTTTTGCTTGGACAATCTATTGGAAATGCATCTATAATCTTCTCATCACTTGAACTGAAAAATGAGTTTTGCTTGGACAATCTATTGGAAATGCATCTATAATCTTCTCATCACTTGAACTGAAAAATGAGTTTTGCTTGGACAATCTATTGGAAATGCATCTATAATCTTCTCATCACTTGAACTGAAAAATGAGTTCTGCTTGGACAATCTATTTGAAATGTATTCCTTTACTCTTCTTCTCATTACAGGAAATATATTAGAGGGACTTACTTATTAATTGTTATTAAATAAAATTGTTACTTAAAATTAATTCTGGTTCCAGTTGTTCAAATCTATTTTGTTTTTTATTGCATCACTCATCATTCATTGCACTGATTCACAAGAATTTCATGCCTCCTGATCTACGCTTGGCATAACTAGACCTATGTAAGTAAGGTTGTAGTAAAATGGAGCTCTAGTGGCGCTGTTTGGAAAACCAAGCATATAAATAACTAGATGCTTCCAGCCTCTATGGTGCTACATCCTCTGATGAGCAGGAAATATTGTTGTGGGGGGTGGGATTAACATCTGCATTGGGTAATGCCAATTGATGGTTCCTTCCTGCAACATGCTCATCAGGAAATAAATACAACTGAAGTAATAAAAGGGTTGTGTGTTGGTGGTCCGGTTACAATATATATATATATCAACCCTCAAATACTACTTCAATTTTACTGCTATATAATTGTTGATTTATTTATTTAATGGATTACTTTAAAACTATCATTTGCTTCTCATTTTTACTTATTCACATCTTCAGTTGGCTGCTCTGCACTGAATATATATATATAAAACAATTAAATCATCCCCACATGATTAAGAAATCCAGTACTGCCCTCTGTGAACTAATATATAAATACATTAGAGTTCGTATTTCAAAATAGCCAAGTCAAAATGGTATCCACTTTGACCTGTCTGCTATCAGATGTTATATATTGAAATACGAACAAACTCAAACAAAGAACTTGAAAATTAGCAAACAACGATCTTAAATTTTGCTACAAACAAACATGTTTTTACTATTATTATATAAAGACAAACTAAACTTTAATAATTTTAATCTTTAAACCACCTAACACAAATGTATAGAAAATTAAACAGGTCTCGTTTGTTTATTTTATTTAGTCATTTTATAAAACCAACAATTATAAATGTACATAGTCAAGCATATATATGAAATACGAACTCTAATGTATTCATATATTAGTTCACAGAGGGCAGTACTGGATTTCTTAATCATGTGGGATGATTTCATTGCTTAATATTTGTATATTTATTTCAGTATAGCGTTATGCACTGGGATTATGCACTGGGATTATTTTATATATATATATATATTGTACCCTCACTTCCAGGAAATATATAATAATAATAAAATGGGACTAGTTCAGATAAATGGTTATGCTCAGCTAAAATACATCTAATTTATAATAAAGATATTCTATGATACTATCTATTAGTTAACTAGCTCTAACTAATAAGAAATAATAAAAATGGTTCGGTTTTATAAAATTAAAAATAAATAAAATATTAATAAAATCATGAGACAATGAAGTGAAGTACAAGTAGCAATTTAAATTACATTGAGCCAATATCCCACAGAATACAACCTCAAAGGCATAAGAATACTATCCTCCATATTATTTCAAATAATAATAAAATTTATAGGATTCTTATGACTTTAAAATAATAATCAATTAAATATAATGCTAATAAATAAATCCCAATCTCTTTATTCAAAATAATATAATTTTAATAATCTCAGGTTCTTTAAACTAATTCTAATCAACTTATAATTTCTGTAGTCAAGTATGATAAGGGATTTTATATCACCCTCAATTACACCTAATAATAATAATAAATAATAATAATAATCTTCAGTGTATAATTATCAAACTTATCTACTTTCCATGTTATAGTAACTATTGATAATAATAATAAATAAACAATACTGTATAATCTTTTAGCTTTCATGTGGCATCTTAATTAGAATATGTGGTATAATCTGATAATCTGAAAATATGTGGCAATGAGTAATGTTATAATTCTGTATAATAAATTATATAGTTAATCTATGACCATAATGATAATATTGATGTAAAATGAAAACTTCTCATATAAATTATATTAAGAAACACTATATTTTCATGTGACATCTGACTTGTTATTATTATTATTACTATATTTTCTTAAGTAAATAATCATATTCATACTGTGCAAATATTTTATTTGGTTAATATATCTGGAGATCATGTATGTGCAGTGTGAAGAATCAATGTGACACAAAATTTTATAAAACAAATTTAACAAAATTTTATTATAATACTTTTAACAAAAATAAACTATGTACACTATTTACAATTAAAATCTTGGATAAATTACATACTTCTTCATTTTCAAAAATAAAAATAAAATAATAAAATCTAAAAGTACCTAAGCTTTCACTATGACTTAGAACTTTTTATCTTTCTTTACAACAATCACAATAATATTACCACTAATTTTCACGGATACAATTATAGCTTAAAATATATTGTCTACCAATTGAACTATATTATAATATGTTTTCCATAAGCATACACAAATTATGAAAACATAAACTACAGAAGTAGCACTTATTTCAATACATGTCTATCGATTTTATACTCAATTAATTAAATAACCTTTATTATGGTAGTGCTGACATTATCAAAAAAATATTTATTCTGGTTTGTTAATAAAATAAGTGAACTTAAATAAAATAATATGATTAACATACTTTATACATCTTACTTGGTATTACTTTTAATAATAATTCCTATGTGTGTGTTTATGCATGTTCTAAAACATAAAAAAATAATATTTACAAAATATAAGTATTTGTTGTATTTTATGTTGTTTCTCTGAATGTATTATCCATTAGAAATATGCATTACATGTATGATAAAAACATTCAAAAATTATTCAAAAAGTCTCATGAATAATTTTATTATCACTTATATATTTTTATAAAAAAATATACTTTCAATATCATTTGTATTTAATCTCAACATAAATTAAAGCAAGAAAATCCTATCTTATCCTCTTTCAAAAATAACAACTCTACAATTCCAAAATTATTTATTATTCTCCTTCAAAAATATGGTTCTGTATGATGCAATAACTTTAGAAATTACGATAGCGATTCAATGCGTAGGTATGAAGAACTAACCAGAGTATCACTTAATAGTATAAACATAAGATAATCAACATGGCAACAGTGCATAAAAAAGAAAGAGGCATGACTTTTCCGTCTAATGACTTTCCCTACAAAATAATGTCCAAGCTATTTATTCAGCTTTTTGGAACATTAATACTCAATACTAAGGAAAACACTGCCATGGAAATATACAAGTTACAGTGCTTCATTATCTGCACCTGCATAATCTACTAAGATAATAAAATTCCTTCTATTCCTCATAAATCTTACATCTCAGCATCCCTTTGGTTTCTTTTCATACTCCCAAGGTCACTACCACTTAAAAATTTCATCATAGATTTATCAATCCACATCACCAAAATTATCAAACATATTTTTAAAACAATAAATAAGATTCACATATAAATTCAACAATCTATATTACTGAACAAGAAAAGGTTATTTCACTTTCAATTCATCAATAGAAATACAAATGATGTGTATTGATGTACTAAGTCAATACTTTAAACATTTTTTAAAATCAAAGGGTTCCTTTACTAAGAATCCTATAAATTATATTTATCGTTGAATCATATTACATTAGTAATATAAAATAAAAGAATGCATATTTTAAAAAAAATCTAACTTATACTTTACAATAGTAATAACAAGTTCTATGTGTATTTAATGCATTCACACATACCTATATGTTCATACAATAATACTATAAAATACTCCAAGCAATCTAAATAAAATAAAATAAATACATCATGTAAAAATTAATATTTTATAAATTTTACCCGTAGTGACAATTACTAGTTGTTCACTTTTAGACATTTTACTGGTTCACCTTCATAAAATATTACAATATCATTTACTCAGCAAAACCACCATACTCAAAAATATTAAAAAAAAAAACTTTACAGAGAATTAAATATTCTTTACAATAATTATATTATATTAGTAAATAATTTGTATGTAATTTTCCTATCTACAATAATATAAAAGAATTTAATGCTATTATTAGTACATAAAATAATTAAAATCATATTTATGTAAAACTCCAATCCATTATAAATTCAAAGATCAGCCTTTCAAGATAATTGCACATGCGTCTTTTGCAAGTGTTAAATAATAAATGAATACTTCACTCTACAATACAAGATATAGTATTTATGCAGGAATAAAAGGAATCCTCTTATTCCTACAACTCAAATTCTTTTATATGAGCAGTTATGAAGTACTGTTGAGTAAAGCGTGAGAGTAGAATTCTCACTTTAAATTACTATCTACAGTACTTCAGATTTGCTCATATAAAAGAATTTGAGTCATAGGAATAAGAGGATTCCTTTTATTCCTGCATAAATACTATATCTTGTATTGTAGAGTGAAGTATTCATTTATTATTTAACACTTGCAAAAGACACATGTGCAATTAGCTTGAAAGGCTGATCTTTGAATGTAATACAATTGTACATATGGCATCATATAAAAATAAATGCTTAATCCATTATAAAGTAATTTAAAAAAATGTTCTTTCTTTCTTCAGATATTTCAATTAGAAGTCCTTATAAATGCTTATATTTGTCTCCATTAATAATTTTAGAAATATATTTTCATTTAATATCTGTACCTCCACCCTTTCTTTCCACAGATATACAATTATTTTTGGTATGAATTCCATAGTTACTGCAAAAGCTGGTTTAAGTTTAACAAAAACACTTGATAGGGAATTTTGTTGCTTTAACAGTGCATGATTTAAACTTGATATACTTATAATTTTTTAATACTCTCTTCTTTAAAAATAATTCCAATTAATACACTATCCAATACTTTAATATTTTACAAATAATAAATTATTAAGAGAGCTGTTTAAAACACAGAATTGACTGATTAAATTATTATAGTACTGAATTAACTGACTAAAGCACCCAGAAACAAGTGAGCATCTGCTTTTATAATGAATTGAACTGATGATTCAATTGGCTATTAAATCTTTATCTAGTGATCTAATTTACATACAACAAAGATTACACAATTAAAAATAAAATCTATGACTCATCAAATATTATATTATATTGTTTAATTCTAAATTAATTTCATACTTTTATTTAAACCAACTAAATATTTTAAAATAGCATTTTAAAAATATTTTATTATTTTATCCAACATTTAGTTTCAATGTATCTATTTTTAAAAATCTAATTTTATTAACTACATTCATTTTAAAAAATCCTAATTAGATATTTTATAATAGCTAATTTTTATCTTTTTTTTATTTTGCCTGGTTACCAACAAATGTTTTTCAATTTTAATAGTACAATTCTAAAGCAATTTTGAAACTTTATTAGAAAAAAACTTGTAAGGACACAAGTATAAATATTTACATGTCACATGACTTAAACCCAGACAATCTGTATCAATTTCTGTCTGATAATAAAAATAAATGTTTAATTTCAAAAATATTATATTAAAGAACAATGATATAATAATATAATTTAAAATAATAATTTTGATACTATTAAATTAAATACATTTGTCCCCACAAAATATTACATTCTAAATAAATACTTTATAATATAACTATTAAGTATAATTTTTATTTTAAAATACACTATTTATTTAACTTTAAGTTATTATTTTTAAAATTCAGCTTTAAACATTTATTTAAAAAGACTTAATATACTATTTTACTATGGTCAGTTTTCCCAACCATACAAAATTATACCATTTAGGTTTGCTTGACTATTTTTAATCCATTAGTATAGTTTTATGCATTTCATAATCTCTTTTTTACTTTAACAAAGCTTTAAAAACCTTGTCAACATTATATAGTAGTCATACCAATTAAAATATATCTTTCATTTAAATTTTTTTTAAAATTGACACAATGGATTCATTTGGATCTAATCAAAAGGGTACAATATATATATATATATACTCTTTAACAATCAACAGTCTTAATCTGTTGCCAAGGCAACCATTTTATAACAATAAATATAGTACACAAACATAAAATATTCAATAACTATAGCATTTACTTAATAAATGAAATTTTGTTAATTGAAAGTTGGTATTTAAAAAAATTAGAATAAATGATGAATGTATATTTTTGATCCATTCACCTTCTTAAATTTAATTACCAATTTTAAATATTATCATTTTTATTTTTTGTCCTTTATCCATTTTTATCACTATTTTCAGTCACTTAGATTAGTGTAGTTTTCAATAGACATCAGATTCTTATGTTGTTGGTCATAATCTCCCCATTAACTGCAATGAAGAGATGTGTGATTGTGGAAATCATTTTCACTCTTTAATTGCAGATTGCAACTCTGTTTCAATATTTTTTTTATATTTGTTTTCTAACTTAATTATTTGTCTTTCTATTTGTCTTTGTGTATTTTTTTCTTCTGGAGTAAAAATGGCCACAATCATTTATGATTTGCTGCTAATAATGATGACAATAATATAAAAACTATTATCCCCATTCATGGAATAAACAACTCTGAAAATATTGCTACGATAATTCACAAGTAAGATTTCTAAAGTCATTTAAATGAACTTGCAAACAAAAGATAATGTTGTTTGCAAATTCATTTAAATGATTAATAAAGAATAGGAAGTTGGAGAGACTCCGAGAAGTAGTATTGTACCTGTCGAAAAACATCCACCACCTAAACTGCAAGTCGGATCCAAACTCAGCTGAACCAAACTGAATTCAAACCCAGCTCACCAGCTTAGATCAATGGATGCTCTAAATCAACGGCACAGTGCTATGTGCCAAGAAACTAGCTCAATGGTCAGTGAGGATTAGAGACCCCTGAACTGTCATTAATATTGGATAATAAACTGACTAAAGATAATTTTAAATCGAATCCTATGTATATGTTCGGGTTGCCAACACAGACAGAGAGCCTTAACATTAAATAATTATTGAATAAAAGACTTAAGAAACCAAGGGTGTTAATAAAATATTTAATAATACTAGTAATAGTTTTGTTCAATTTAAATGATGATTATATTAATTACTTCTAGTCCTTAAACATAGTTTATAATTATAATAAGAATGGCAGTTCCTATTATATGCCAATGAGTATTACACAATATTATGGAATTCTATGTCTATGCCTCCAACAAGAAACTAAAGGCAGATAAAGATATTCAATTGTAAAGGAAATTATGATTCTTATTTTATACAGAAGAATGTGAGATTTATTTTCAGATTCGCAAATCCATTCACGAAGAGCAAGATACGTATTTAGGGCATAACTTTAACCTTTATTAGAAAACCTATTTAATTTGAGATAACTAAGAATTTGTTTGACTTTAATTGAAATCACTTCATCACAAATTATGAGCATCAGAGCAGGCTTTACTGGAACAGAAAGGCAACGGTGCTGACGAATTATGAGCTATAAATGAAAAGGAAAGATAATCGCTGATCAGTGGTTTAAGTAGTATGGTGGCTTGTGTAACACAAGTCTTACTGCCCTTTAAGTAGACGGGGAACATGAGGAAAGCCAGGCTGAGATATAACTATGAACCTTTGGTGTTTCGAATATAATTTAAGCAGGGGAGGAACTGCTTTTTCCTCTATAATTAAAATATCAGTAATATCATCACCGACAAGCCATGGAGCGGAAAGATTGCCCTTACGTCAACAACGTTCGAAGATGATGACTTGATAGTCACCATTTGAATAATAAAACCCAATTTATTATAGAATACTCTACGTGATGACTTGATCAAATTAATTAAAGTCAAACAAGCTTTTAACTAAAACTATTTTAAAGCATTTATAAATTATAGTAATTATGCCCCAAACATCGTGCCCTTCCTGAATATTAATAGGTAGTGAAAACAATTTGAATTAGAATGTATTTAGTTGATTCCTTTATCTACCCTTTGTCAAAAACATTCCAACATCATATATGTGGAAGTACACATTGGTGAATATGAGAAAATAGCTGGGGCATAGATTAGAAATGGAACTAATAATTTATTATTAGCCAATTATAAAAATAACAAACATTTAATAATTTCTTTCTACTTGATGATTAATAGAACTGTATAAACCTGGTTCTAATGGGTGAGAATAACTATCAGAATTAATATTATATTATTTGCACAAAGCAAATGGGACAAAGGAGCTCATCGAGTCGAAATATTATTGGCATATAATTAAAAATAAACATTAATAAATCACACAAAATATATATATATATATATATAATATAGTAAATGAACCGCCATTGTAAGAAAGGAGAATTAAACCTAAGAACTAGAGATTTAGAATTACAACATAATTTAAAATAGCATAAATAAAAGTAAGTTTTACAGAGATCATTACATTAAGGAATGAGAAGAGCACTTAAAGGGAGTGTAAAGTAAAGTTCGAAACTGGCCAGAAAGTTACAGTTCATTATGGAAATATATTACCATTTCTTCTGGGGCTGGTTCCTTAGTTTGCACGTCCAGGTTGGCAAAATGTAGGTATGCATTTGGTCAATTACTTGAACAGTATTTTAATGGATTTTCATTATTTTAGTAGCATGATTGGTCTGGAAAGAATTTGGCAGCTTCATTGAAAATTTTCAGGGGACTTCAGGCACAGTAGCCAGATACCTGACATTTTAGCCCTTCACTATGCTAGGGTAACACTATTTGAATTCATGATTTTAAGATGCACAGAATTTAATGGCACTTCTCTACAACAAAGATGGCTTCTCCAAACTTTTCAGAACTATTTATACTGTATCTGATGCCTTCGGGCTGGTGCTTCTTTCATTATCAATGTCACAAAATTTACTAGTTGTTTTTAGATACATTCCTTCGATAAGGCTTTCAAACTCATTAACTTGAATTCATTTTCTAATTAGAAAATGAATTCTTAAAATCAGAAAAATGATTTTAATTAGGAAATCCTTACATTTTAAATACTTATCTTCTTTTCTAATTAATAAAACTTTACCCATTGTTTTGGAAAGGGAAAATCTGAAAGCTTATCGAAAGAATGTAGCTTTTAATCATTAAAAATTTTAACAAATTATTTAAAGTAAAATCAAAACATTCCCAACGCAATGAAACTTTCGAACAATTATATATATTTAAATATTTATAAATATATATGCACAATCCATGCATTTGTAATATATATAAATTCATGAATAATTTTATCATGAATTTATTAATAGCATTGATTAATTTAAACTCAAACAAATTAATTTTAACACACATTTATATAATAGTTTTTCTTTATGGAAATTAGCATGGATTGAACGTATAAAGCCCCATTGCATCGGAAATTTAAGCTTAGTACTAGGGTTTGAAGTGGGCTTATGGCTAGATGTCATGAAGCTAGGATCGAACTCAGATCTGACTGCTTCAGTATGGAGAGTAAAAAGAGTTTAAATATATATAGAAGTAAATGGAATATTGTGTGTCAGTTAATTTATGATAACAGCAAGGAAAGTAGTTTATTGTTTAAGGTTCGAACAGGATCTTTAGCAACAAAGAAATATACACATAAATGGAAAAATGTGGGTGATTTATTTTTTAAGTTGTGCAAGGAAGGCATAGAAAACATTAGGCAACTGTTAATTTAAGGTCAATGCCTGAAAACAGAAAGGATACAAATAATGAAGATGTGGAAAAATAAATATAAAGTGATTATACAGAAAGTGGATTCTTGGTTTTTATGCTGAGTTTGGAAAAAGACAAGGGGAATTTAGGTATAAAGGCTATGGAGTTGACAAATATTATGGGATGAAGCAGAGTAGAAAAGAATATGGTAAAACTTAGGGTGGAGAATGGAAAGGGAAGGTAAAATGGCTAACATGATTCTCAGCATAGTGGTGAGAGATTCCTGACTCTGTATAAGAAGTCACAGTGCATCACATCACATCAATGATTCTTTAGGAATCTTCTCCAAGTAACAAATTCAGCTTATTTGTTTCATGGATGGATTCATATTCTTAGCATTACATAATTGATAAGCTGTAAATTATCACAATATCATTAAAATTATTAAAAGCTATTATATACTATTGGGTTTTTGAAAAATTTGAATAAAAACACAGAAAATGCTAAATTATTGTAGATGGCAACTTAAAAGATTAGCTATAGGCTAATTATTCTAAGCAATGAAATTTGATCATAGTTTTATTATGCATATTAATTTTATTAAGCACTTCATACTATTATTTTTTAATCTGTTTTAACTCTATCTGCTGAATACATAATTTATAATAACTTCTTCTGTTTTAATGCATTAAATGTATTTGATGTATTCATTCTGTCTCTTTATTTTTTTTATAATTAAATAGTCTATGTATACTAATTTCTATTGTAATGTGTGACTTAATGCAGTGGTAAAGTGGAACTCTGTTTTGACATTTCTGGTGTAAAGTCATTTGATTATTAGAGGGATTAGCATTATTTTTTCTAGAGCTTAAACTTTTAATAATACATACATACCTGTATATAATCAACTTTTTTTTGGTTTATTTATTTTCACAGATTGTTTTTGCTGGTGAATTGGTATTTTCCTTAATCTGGGGTTTCTTTGGAGATAAATATGGAAGATGGCCTGTAAGTAGCAGTTAATTTTTTAAAAACCAATTTAAAACAAAGTTATTTTATTATTTTGAAGAGATTTGTTTAGCATGTTAAACATGCACATATACATATATGTAAGAAATATAAAATAATAATAAAAAATATAGACACAGCACTATTACTGTTTACGTGCCTAGAACAATTTTGTTCTCAGAGGCAAAACTCTCCATACAGTAGTGCCACTCAGTGCAAGCCAGAGTAATCAATGGATGCAGAAAGGTCTATGCATAAAATCCCTATCTAGTGCCTACTCCTCCAATATCCCCAGACTAGTTTCTAGCTTGTGGCTTTCGTCTATTGATTATTTCAGTTGGCATTGAATGGCGTTACTGTAAGAAGAGTTCTGCCTCTGTCTTAACAGATTGTGTAAGCATAAAGAATGGTGCTCATGTGATGTTCAGTGGTTTAACATAATTTGGTGAAAGTACTAGATTCTGAAATTTCGAATCCACTGACTGTGCCCAATTCTGTTCCCTTTCTATGCCTTGGGATTTGGCTTTTTTTTCCTCCTGCAACACGGACCACATTTTTTTTTTGTTAAAATTTATCAAATTAAGTAAGTGTCAAAAGTTAGTTAGCATCCGTGTAGAATTCATAAATACGTGTTTATCTCATGCAATATTTTTTACTTTTTTTTTTTTTTTTGTAAAACTGTATTGAGTATTATTTCTGCAACCAAGGAAAAATAGAATGACTTTTCACTTTCTAATGTTTTTATAATGTTTGATGTTGACAAAATAACACTAAAAAGTTAGCAGTGTATTGATACGAATGTGAAAAGTCCTCCTATCTTTCCTTGGTTGCAGGAACAATACCCAAGTACCATAATGGTATATAAATAAATACTACTTGAGTATTAATCCTGCAATATAGAAGAGATAGGAGACTTTTTACATCTGCTGTAATCTTGCGATTATATCAAATTGAAAGAAAATAAACCATGCGATGTATATTGAAAAAGGTCTAAAAAAATGATTTAGATTTTTCAAAACGTGCTTTGATTGTTATTATTTTGCGTTATTTATATTTTTCAGTGATTTCTTTTTCAAAACGTACTTTGACTGATATTATTTTGCCTTATTTATAGTTTTGTCAGTTGCAAAAACATTGTCTTTTTCAAAAAGTGCATGGAAAACATCTGCTTGTTTTTTTTTTTTTGAAAACGTACTTTGATTATTATTATTATTATTTTGCATTTTAGTTCTTTTGATTTAAATTAATGAATGTAAGTAGTTTTCGTATTTTGATTTTGTTCTCATAATTTCATTAAGTAATGATTGTGTGTGTGTGTTTTTTTTTATATATATATTTGAAAGTAGTCCAAAATGATGACAATTTGGAAGCTGCCCACTACCAAATTGAATGCCTTCGTTGTTTTATTGTTCTGTTTGGTGTATTTACCAAAAAGTATAGATTGATGAATATTTTTCTACATTTTTTCCGCTTGTATAAAAAGCGATAATTAATAAAAGTTTTATACTTTATATTTCTTTACTATTCTGAATTATTTGATTTGTTTACTTTTTTTTGTTTTATTGTGGGTATTTACAAAAAAGATTGATTAATATTTATCTAAACTTTTTTTTCTGCCTACATGAAAAGCGGTAATGAAATTGTTAGAATTTCTTTCTTGTGGAGAATTCTTTGTTTTGTTTTGCGAATTTACATAAAAAAGTATAGGTTGATGAATATTTTTCTCCAATTTTTTTTCACCCCTGCATAAAAATAGCTAATAAAACTCTTATAATTTATATTTCTTTATCATTCCGAATTATTGGTTTGTTTACTTTTTTTTTTTTTTGAAAAAATTCCGTTTCTTAGTATTTTTCGGGAAAAGATCTCTAAATATTTTGCAAGCATTTTAGCAGGAAAATAACCATTTTGTGTGTCCATTTTCTGTGGTAACGTGAAATTTGAATTGGGGTTTTTTTAAGCGCGATTAATTTTTGTTATTTATTATAGTTTAAGTAGCATACGTGTATATTTTACCTGTGTTTGTAAGTATTATTTACAAAAAATTATAATTTAGTGATTGTTTTATTGGAAAGTAATGTTCATTGGAGGAGTTGATTCAATCTATTTTCACTGGGGGGGGGGGGGCAGATAAAATATAGTGTTTTTAGTTTGCACTATTATTTTTAATTAGACTTCTATTTTCGTCAATTTGGTTGTTTGAACGCGATCAATTCCTCTTATTTATTACAGTGAAAAGTAGCATACATGTATATTTTATCTATTTTTATAAATCAATATTATTTAAACGCAATTATAATTTAGTGATTGTATGTAAAATTAACATTGGGGAGTTGATTCGATATATTTTCACGGGGTGTAGTCTTTTAAAATATAAAATATATGTTTTAAAATGTTGTTTGAATATTACTGCTGCAAATCATATATATGTTTACAATTTTTTAGAGTGTGTTAATTTTAGTTCTGCAATACGCTATTAGATTTGCTGGAACTTTTCATATTCGTGTCAACCTTCAGATAACTGTAAATCTTTCCAAAAATATCACGTACAGGTTACTTTTTGCACAAAAAAATCTGGCCCAAAATATCGTGTACAAGATCCGTGTACACATTATTTTGGTCAGATCACAAGATTTACAAAGTTATCAGCAGGTTGATACGAATGTGAAAAGGCCAGTTCGTCTAATAGCGAATTGCAGGATTAGTACTCAAGTATCAAATAAAGATACAATAAAATACAAATAACCCCCAAGATGCATTTCGCGCTGAACCACACTCACATCTTGTGATAAAACATTAAATAAATAAAATTTTAATGTGCTATATAATTAAGTATGATGTTATGACACTTTTGATTCAATAAAAGAGACAACACCAATCATCTGATTTAAATCAAAACATACATTTATTTACAATACTTTGATATTTAGAAAAACATTTTCTATTTAAATTAAAATTAGATTACTTTACAAATAATATCATGACTATAATATATTTAAGTTTATACATAAAATAAATAAATAAATAAATACAATAATTCTTTCATTTGTTTCCTCATATATGAGTCATTTATTGAGTTTAGAAAAGTCATATCAATATTGATAACATACATATTCATATTGGAAAGTTTCAATTCTACTTTTCTCAAAAATTTTTATAAACTGTATATTACTACTAATATCTGGGTGGTAGATTATTTATTATTTATCTTTCTTGAATTTATTACGAATACAATGCAATGCAAATTTACAATCACTGTATTGATACCTCATTATTTACCAAATTAATTTTCAATATGCAATATAAATAAAATACAATAAATAAATATTGGAATCAATAATATTTTTACCTTTAGTATTTTACCTCCACCCATCTTACTTATTCCATACATTTCTTTTGCAACATTTATTTTTACGATCTCATACAGTAATTTGTAATAATATCTTATTCTCTAAATAAGAATCATAGATCAATGACCCAATTCTCTTAAGCTTTTAAGATATAAACAATGAGCATTGCCAATTGCTCAACAAGCTTTGTGATAAATGCTTAGCCAGAGAAAGAATTTAAAATATCTCTGTCAGGAACCCCTCCCCCCCAGAGATATTTTAAATGCTTTCTCTGGCTAAGCATTTATCACAAAGCTTGTTGAGCAATTGATAACGCTCATTGTTTATATCTTATTCTCGCTCTTTTTTTATATACAAGATTTTTATTTCTTTATTTTGCATATGCTCATTTATTGTTCCTTAAACTATCATTACTTACTATAGGAAGAAAAGCTATGGATTCATATTCATGTTATTAACATACGATGCTTAAAATATAATTCACTATCTAAGATATCACTTGGAATTAGAAACTAATTTAAATAATGCATTGTAGAAATGGAGGTAAGTAACATTTATGCTTCAACAATCATAGCCCAGGATAATGATTATTCTTTTTAATGATATTACTTCTGGAATCCTGGCTTTTCTCTTAAGTACTTATGGAATAGTTCGGTTATCTGTCCTACAAATATCCCCAATACTTTCCTAATAAAATATGGGTATCCTTTAGATTTAACTCATTACACTCAATATTAGTTCTTCAGGATTTATACTTGACTATTCTGGCATATTAACGTATCCAATACTCATTCATTAACTTAGAGCGACAGTATAGAGATTATACTTTCAACCTAAGTATATGACACTTTATCTCCCTAACATTTATAAAAAATTTATCTATAAAGGATCATTTGTCAAAACAAATATCATCTATAAATGACAATCATCATATTATACTCTTAAAGCTTAATAATATTTGAGATCAATTATAAATATAATGAAGTATTACATACATTATTCAATTGCACACATCACTTATAGTATCACATATGTCTTATATAGTCATATTTTATCCTAGAAATATAATTCTTTTTGATTCATAATTATTTATTATATAAAATTGGACTATATCCTAATAAAATAAATTAATAATGTAACATATTAAACCTCCTTTACTAATATACATTTACCTTTTTACATATTAAAATATATGAAGTAATATAATAAAATTACCAATTACTGTCCCTCAGTTTTTTTTATTTACATCAATGAGGCAATTCATATAAGATGTATAGAAAATAATCATAACATATACGTTTAATTTTAATATCTTTAAATCTAATGTTATATCATAAAATAATATCTATATTTAAAATACCATTAAACACATATATATTACCAATATTATTGTTATGATAATAAAGGAATATTATAAACAAAAACAAAAAAATCTAGATTGAACTTTTTTTTTTCAATTATTTTTTTTCTTTCAAAACTTCCCATACTTTTAACAGCTATTACCATGACGATGGTCAGGAGTTTCAATTTCTTATTTTGTATCCATTTTCTCCTCCCTCCCCCAACATGCAAAATTATTGTTAAAAATATAACATTTTAAAGGGAAAAAAAATACAACTAATAAATGCTTTTAAACTTCCCTATAGTGCTTTTAATGTGTTTATCCCAGGATCCTTGGTTTGAATTCAGTGCACTTTATCATTTTAAAATGTAATTATATTAAAATGTTCAATATTATTTTATAATCTTAGTTATCCCATTATATGCACATATAAAAGAATTGGCTTCTTTTGTACTAATTGTTATATTTCGGTTCTTTATTTCTCTAGCCTTTATTCTATATCATTATATTCTTATAAGTTATATTCATTTATTTATATATATATAATTAGAAACCAACCAGTAACCATATAAACATTCACAATAAAGCTAGTAATCAATATTTCTCACTGCTGTCAAGGCAACCTTCTCACCTTTTAATAGCAAGAATGGAAATCCATTCTTACAATAGTCTATTGAATATATATGGATACTTAAAGATTGCAACTTGACTACAGAGAATGAATAATTGATACAATGAAGTTTAAACAAACCTCTTTGAACATGAAATAAACATATCCATGTAATGCAGACTAATAAATAGTCAATTATAACATTACAAACTGCAATACTTTTAAATTGCTAATGTATTATTTAAATAATAAATGAAATAATGCTTAAAGCTAAATGGGATAATTATGTAATTAGAAACCAACCAGTAACCACCTAAACATTCACAATAAAGATTGTAATCAATATATATATATATTACTGTCTTAGTTTATACTCTTCACATTGATATTGATTTATCAAAACAAATAATTCTTCTTTCTTTTAAAATATAATATCTTTTAGCTCATCTTAAAATATTTCCCAAAATGTAAGCAATAGTTCTATTACACCTATCTTTTCATTACGGGTAAAAATGTTCATTGCTTTTGCTAATTGGTTTATGGTTGGCAAAAATATAAAATATATATTGTTCATTAAAATATTTTTTTTAAAATTTCGACTTAGTACATAAAATATGCTTTCCAAAATCAGTTCATTATTATTATTAGATAGACAATTTAAAGATTTATAGAGTGTTATGAAATGTCTATAATTACTGTTTTTTTAATAAATAAAGGTTAATTGGTAAATTACTTTTTAAAATTATTGTAAATGAAGAAATATTAAAATATATCCTTATATGAATACTTTTGAAGCTTGCTGATTAAACAATTCCATTCTTGGATATTGATAAATATTTCTCCTTCACACTTTAGATAGTAGACTATAGTTTTATTAGAACTTGATGGCAAGTAGAATTAATTCTCCTGGCAAAGAATTTGTTTGTTTATTCCATTATAAATTTCTAATCACTTTTAAAGTTAAAACAGGCAAAACTCTCCATACAGTAGTGCCACTCAGTGCAAGCCAGAGTACTCAATGGATGCCAGAAGGCTTGTGCATAAAATTTCTATCTAGTGCCCACACATCCAATATCCTCAAACTAATTTCTAGCTTGTGGCTTTTGTCAGATCTAGGTGCAGGCTCTCAGATTCAAAGCTTTTCACTGATGAAGCCACAAGCTAGAAATTAGTCTGGGGATATTGGATGAGTAGGCACTAGGTAGGGATTTTATGCACAAGCCTTCTGGCATCCACTGATTACTCTGAATTGCACTGAGTGGCACTACTGTATGGAGAGTTGTCTGTTTTAATAACAGTTATGAGCAAGCACAAGAAATGGTGATCATGTGATGTTTAGTGGTTTAACACTTTTAAACTTATTGTATATTCTTATCCAGCTTGTTAAAATTGATTTTTAATTAATTTTAAAATAATACATGATAAAATTGTATATTTCTATGGAATTAAAAGTAACAAACTAATGAGCTCCTATTGTTTTTTCAAATCTTTCTATAATTTTGTCTGCTAATCTTTTATATATTATAGACATTGTGACATTATATTTATAATTAAATAGATTTCATTGGTCAACCAAATTTAATTAACTGAAAAGTTTTTGAATAAATTAACTTTGTCAACAGTTTTCATTAATAAGGTATATAAATAAGTCAATTATTTTATATAGCGCGATGTTTATAAACTGTAATATTTAAACAGCATTAAACTGTTGCACATGCGCTTTGCAGATTTTGACTATAAATGACTGAATATACTAACACTTCAAAAGTGATTATTTAATATCTTCACGCTTTCACTTTCAAACACTTAAGATTTGCCCATACAAAAGCGTTTGGGTTCGAAAAGATAGAGCCACTCTATCTTTTCCAAAGACTTTATGATGTGTTTGAAGTGTTAGTATTCAGTCATTTATAGTTAAAATCTGCAAAGCGCATGTGCAACAGTTTAATGCTGTTTAAATATTAATAAAATATTTTAACATCTAAATAATAAATATAACTATTCTTAAATTAAGTATAACTTTCATACTCTTTTAAAAATATTTATTCAAGTTCAGTAATTAATAATTATATTGACATATCAAAATTATCATAATTTAAAAATTAGTAATTCCTTTTGATAAAATAGAAAATATAATTTCCAACCAGGAAGTGTAATCAATTTATTCATTTTAATAAAATTCTGCACATATATTCAAACACACATTTTTAAAGAGTCACTGTTATAAAATTAATCAGGTTTTACTATTATAATTACTATAATGTTTGATAAGTAGTGTAAATTTTAATAAATATAATTTATGTGCATTTACTACTATTGAATAAAACCATAACTAAAATAAATATGAAATTTAAAGCATAAATGGCTATTACAAAAGGTGTATGTTAGTTAAATTAACAGAATTTTATACTAATATTATATGTAAATTAAGTTTTGTTAACTATACAAGTTAAACGTTAATACTTATATAATTATTCACTCTATGAATTTATATTTTTTATCATTGTGTTAAAACTAACATATATTTTACAAGAGCTACTAAAGTGAAAGGTTACAAGATATATATATATATGTACTTTATTAGTTAAGAGTTTATTGTAACATAATTTAAATAATGTCCACTGAATGGAGTTGCTATAAAGTAGTTGATTATGGACAGAGTATGTTTTTAGAGGAGTAATAAGAGATATAGATGGAAAAATAAGTAGTGCAATGGAGATGGTTATTCAAAGAATAAGTAAGGTAGAGAAGGAATAAAGGATGCAGAATTTAAAACTGTTAGAGACAAAGTGTGAGCAGATAAAGGAATTATTGAGTAGAAATGAAAATGAAGAAGTAGATAAGGAACTTCAGAAGGTGGTAGAAAATGTTATGGATGCAGTAGGGAAAGTAAACTATGAGACAATATTGATAGGAGATTCACTAATTAGAGAGTGTGGAGATATAATTGTAAGGGAAAATAGAAACAGGTATGCAAGGGTGTGTCCGCCTGGAACTAGAATAAAGAATGTTACAGATAAAATAAAAAAACAAGGGAGTAGAGAATTTGTCAGAGCCATCAGAGAGAGTCATGGATGAATACATAGAATTGATTAGTAATTTGAGTAAGTTTAAAGGAAGAGTAGGAATGGGTTGGATTATTACCAAGATTTGACAATAGGTATATGTTGGAGAAGGCATATTCTATAAATAAGAGACTGAAAAAATTGTGTGAGAGAAATGATATTATGTTTGTAGATGTGTGGGATTTTTTTGCTAGTAAGAGGGAGTTATATAGTCAAGATGGATTGCACTTAGCAAAACAAGGAAGTGAAGTTTTAAGGAATTTGGTTTATAAAGAATATAATTCAGGACACTTATAAAAAGGGGGGGGGGGTTAAGTGGCAGTGTTATCAAAAAAAAAGAAGAATGGACAAGATGTAAGAAGTAAACAAAGGGTAGCTGATTTAGATATAAATGTAGAAGTGGGGAAGAAATGGAAGCTAGTTATTTATTAATGTAATGGAGAAGAAAGAGGCAAAAGAATTTATAAAAGAGTAGTTAGGAAACAAGAAATTGCTAAAGTTAGATATTTGAATGTGCAAGGTGATAAGAGACCAGAAAGATAGCTGGTATTAAACAAAACAGTTAAAAATGAAGAGCTTGAGGTACTAGCAGTAATGAAAACACATCTAACAGAAAAAGAAGACCCTATATTGGAGGATTTGGTATGGAAGGGTATAAATAAAAAAGAAAAAAGGGGTTAGAACTTAAAAATTATTAAAGATCATAGCCAAAAAAATTGCAATGGAGGTTATGTGTATGTGAAAAATATATTCATTGTTAATATGTGATGAAATACAAAAAAAAATTAAACACTGCAAATTTGCCTTTATTTATATATTAAATACATGCTGTTTATGTATTTGCTGTTGCAGTCTAAAAATTATTTGCACAGAATCTCTCAAATACAATTTTCTATCAAATATCACACTCTTATGAAACATATTATAACCAAACTGATGGCTTATATAATATAGCTTAACATTTGCAATGCATAAACATGTGGCTAATTTTGACTTCACACCTATAAACCCATTATATGTTTAATGCAATGTGATATGTTTCATTATAATTTCGTTTTTGGAGTCAGTAATCTTTCAGCCATTATGCCCTGAGAAACCTGTTTACCACTTTACATTCCCTTTCCATTCTCACTCTAAGTTTTTCCCATATTCTTCTTTATCCCAATTCATCCTCATTTCCACAACATAATCTTTGTCAACCCCATGGCCTTTATATCTAAATCTTTTTTATCTTTTTCCAAACCAGCATTTTTCTGTATAATCGCTTTGCTTTTATTTATTCTTCCACAACTTCATTATTTGTAACCTTTTTGCTTGCAAGCATTTATATTCACTTAACAGATGACTTAATTTTCTATGCCTTTCTTACACAAATTGCAGATTAAATCACTCACATTTTTTTTTATTTATGTATATATTTCCTTGTTGCTAAAAATTCTGTTCAAGCCTTAAGCAGTAAACTATTTTCCTTGCTATTATCATAAATCAAATCACATCCAGTATTCTGTTTACTTCTATATATATTTAAACTCTTTTTACTCTCCATACTAGTTCTCCATCTCTCCAACTTCATATTCTTTATTATCAATTCTTTTATCACATTCCTTGCCACCATAACACTCAACAATTTTCCTAACACAATCATCCCACCTTTTGCATAAGTATACTGACATAAATTCTTTATCTCAATTTTCTGCATACTGTACTATCTTTCTCACCTATCTTGTTGTCTGCTCTTTACTTATAATCCAATTAAATACTATTTTGGCTATTCTCATGTCATCCAGAAAACAATCTACCGAACATTTTCATTTTGTTTTTTGCATCTCTCATATAAAAACTTGATAATCCTATTTCTTCTTGAATTGCCACCTTTGCCATCTACACATCTGCATCTAATGAATGTGTTGTTACTTCTCTTTGTATTTTTTTCTAAGTAATCTAACACCCCTTTACTAACACATAATGCATCATTATAATATGTTAACCCTGATACTGCCACTCCCATACAGTTCTACGATTACTGAAGATGATTCCCAAATAGTTATACCTATTCACCACATTTAACTTTATATCTCCCAATAAAAATTCTTTGTCTTTCCTTTCTCCAGTATTAATTATCAATACTTTGTATCTCTCAAGTCAGCAGTGACCTCTATAGGTTTAACCATCATAAATCATTGTAGACTTTGTTTTAATATTTATATACGTATATGTTAATCTTTTTTCTTTATATAAATTAAACATTTACGCTTACATACTATTAAGGTATTCATCCATTTTGTTGAGAATCTGAGAGATTTTGCCTCATTCTTTTACAATGTACATATATTTTAAGCACTAAATATTTATAAGGCAAATTTTATATTAAAATTGTAAGATCATTAAAAGTGAAAGTGTTTTTTCACTTTATAACGCTTTACTATGATTTCAAAGTGATGTTGACCATATTTAAATTCATGGCTGTTAAATAAATTAAACACTTTATTTTCAACATTGTCAGAAAATGTTTGCTTAGATAACAAAAAGCTGATGTTAAGAAAATCCATGCTTTACTTCCAAAAATGTTTTTTTATTACATAACTACCATTTTTTATGTTTATACAAAGTGTTTTTCACAGAGGAATGCAGGAAGGTTTGTGCATAAAATTCCTATCTAGTGACTACTCATCCAATATCCACACTAATGGAAGCCACAAGCTAGAAACTAGTCTGGGGATATTGGATGAGTAGGCACTAGATAGGGATTTTATGCACAGACTTTCCTGCATCTATTGATTACTTTGGCTTGCACTGAGTGGCACTACTGTATGGAGTTTGGCCTCTGTGAAAATGTTTCTTGATATATGAGCATGATCATTATTAGTTGTTAGAGTTTGTCAGTTTCGATTTATACCCCCCCCCCCACATATATATATATATATAAGTTTATTATTATAAAGCACTGAAAATTTTGTAATTATTAAAAAGGAAGTGAACCTCCAATCATGTGCTATTTCTTAAATATTATGAATCGCTATACATTTCACCTGCCAGTAAGAATGTTAAAAACCTAAATGAATCACTTAAGTTTAGAGCATATCTATATATTACACCAAGTCTGTTGTGTGCCTGATGTTATAATCAATTATTGAATTGTATGAGTTTAGTTAATCTATCAAAGGAGAAAGACACTCTCATTTTTAATCACCTATGATAAAGACATTTATGATGTGGAAATGTAACTCAAATAGCACATTATCAGAGCTTGATTTCCTCTTTAATAGTTATATATATATTATAAATAAAATGTCCGTTAATTAAAACAAAATTGTAATTATAATAAAAATAATAAAGTTAACGGTAACAAACTATTATAAACAATCATTAAATCCGCAGAAGTACTTTCGTTAATTTCTTAAACCTGCTTCAACTGCCATTAAATTAAAAAAAAAAAAAATGAACCGAAAGTACTTCTGCCGATTTAAGGATTGTTTATAATAGTTTGTTACCGTTAATTTTATTATTTTTATTTATTATATATATATATATAAATATGTGTGTGAATATTGTAAAATAGTCCTCCATTAATACACAGCAGAAGAAAGGTTGCTCCAACAACATTTGTATTAGAGTTTAAACCCTTCATTTTTTAATTTTATCTTATAATTACAAATAGTTAGATATCCAATTAATAATTATATTATTTGAGGGCCGGTTATTGAAAAATAAACACAAAGCTTGCATATAATCTGAAAAAAAATATTAAGTTTCACCCAGTTAATGTAAGAATCAGAATCTGTGTGTTAGGCAGTCAATTATGATAACCACTATGCACTGAGACCCTTGCTGGAATAATAAACATTCGATGTGCTAGTTATATCATAAACTATTCTCTGTTGTCAAACCTGCTTTACAAATAAAAAATGAAATATTTTTTACTTTGCCTTCCCCAGGCCTTATAATCATAGCATTTACTTTGCCTTCCCCAGGCCTTATAATCATAGCAGATTTGACAAATGACATTAAATAAGGATGTTTAATCAAAATCATTTGTTAATTAAACCTCTTTCAGTAAGGTTAACAATTTAATTTCAAAAGGTATGGTAAAATTGAAATTAATTGTAAATATTATTAGAGATGATAGGCATGAAAAAACTACTTATAGTTGTTATTAATTTATATTTTGGTGCATTGAAATTAGCTGTATATGCAAAAGGAGATGGCAGTTATGCCGTGATTTATAGCTGTTATTTATTTATTTATATTGTGGTACATTGCAATTAGTTGTAAATGATACTGAAGATGGCAGTCATGCTATATGGTAGTTTCAGTGGTATCTATTCATATGTTCACAGAGGTAAAAATCTCCACTGAGTGGCGCTACTGTATGGAGAGTTTTGCCTCTGTGAAAAACATTTGTGTAAGCATAAAAAATGGTGATCATGTGATGTTGATGGTTCTCTCCATATGTTGTTATATTAAAAATTGTAGAGTTAATTTTCTGGGTTTTAATTAATGGGTAATGTCATGAAAATATGAATTTTGTTTGGCCATATCTATTATTTTAATACTAATACTGATTACTAGGCATAATAATTACTTCAAATCATGGCAAAAAAGTGGTGTATTATATTAAAGATTGATAAGTATAATTAATGTAATAACATGCAAAAATACACAAATTAAGAAAGAGCATTAAGAAGATAAAAAGTCAACATTTTTAAATGCCTAATATATATATGAAAATAAAAAATATAGCAACTAACGAAAGGAAATATATAAATAAATAAATAAAAAAATACAATTATTTCTATACATAAGGGTACTTTAATATTTCACCCAGAAGATTGGTATTCATCAAAAATTATAGAAATTGTATATACATGTATAAACAATGGAATATTTTGCTTCCATTTTCTGCGTTTTAATCTCCAAACAGTCGAGCATGACAACTATATCACCATTGCAAAAGAAAAAACTAAATCCTTTTCAGATGTCCATGCAAAAGCAATTTATTTCTTCAATACATATGTAATAAAGATATATAACTTAAATAAACCTATGCAGTACAGAAAATTCTTTAGTACTTCTCTATAAATATCATGTTAAGTAATGAAAGGGTCTTGTGATCTTAAACCACCAAACCAAACTGCAATTCATAAATTATTAGCTCTAAGATGTGGGATATCATATTAATTAACTACAAACTAATACTGAACAAATAGACACTGTTAATCAGTGTAATCAGTCTTGAAAAATTAAATATAAATATATTATATTTGCAAGAGTGCAATAAAAGCACTCACATATATGTGTGTGTATGTTACTAGGTTATTTTATTTATTTGATAAGATTATTATTTGCACATATATGTATATTTAATATAATTTTGTTTCTTGTATCTTCAATTATATTTTATTTTGGAATAATTTTATTTGTTTGATAAGATCATTATTTATGTATACATGCCTATTTAATATAGGTTTTGTTTATTGTATCTTCTATTATATTTTATTTTGGAATATTAACGGCGTTTAGTCCTACATTTATATGGATCCTGATACTTCGATTTTGTGTAGGAATTGGTCTTGCAGGATTTCCTCAGTCGTAAGTTAATATTAATAATACTATTTGTTTGATGATAATAATGATTGATACAAATTGTTGATCACATTGTATTAAGTAGATGTGTAGAATAAAGCGCCAGTACCCCAGAGTGAAACCAATAATTCAGTCAAAATATTAATTATGTGATAAAGGTAATGAATCGAGTGACTAATGTCTTATTAGATTACTTCAAGTAAGGCTAACATTATGAAATCCACTCTACTAATAGAATCTGTCTTATAGAAAGAGTCAACAAAAGAAATAAGTATAATAAATGATCATCTTTACTATATCAATTATGCAAAAAAAAATTTCAAATCAGAATTGTAATGGAGAGTATGATAAAAGCACTGTTAAAAAAAGGTGTATAAATTAAAGTTAAACAATACAGGAATTAGGTAAATGGAAATATAGGCTCGATAAAAGATAGAACCAGAGACCAGAACAATGTAAGCAATATTACTGAATCTATACAACATCAAATAAATAAAAAATTGCATAAATATCACTATCCCACATATACAATGATATCATCTAGATCTGGACACAAGGGATGTCAATTTGAACAATTTACATGGGTGCACATTTGCATCTAGCAATTTTTTCTGTATTATAGTATTGTGATGTGATGCAATGCATGGTGGCTTCTCCTTTTTCAGAATCAGGAGTTTCTCAGCCACTATGTTCAGACAAACCTGTTACCACCTTCCCTTCTCTTTCCATTCCCCACCCTAAGTTTTCCCCATATTCTTCTCTATCCTGCTCCATCCCAGCACCACAACATAATCTTTGTCAACTCCATAGCCTTTATATCTAAATACCACTTATCTTTTCCCAAACCCAGCATAAAAAACAACTTTCTATATAATCCCTTTGTATTTTTTCTTCCACAACTTGATTATTTGTACCCTTTCTGCTTGCAGACATTTACATTCAGTTAACATATGCCTAATATTTTCTATACTTTTTTACACAACATGCAGACTAAATCATCACATTTTTTCATTTATGTGTATATTTCCTTGTTGCTAAAGATCCTGTTCGAGCTTTAAACAGTAACTACTTTCCTTGCTATTGTCATAAATTAACTCACACCCAATATTCTGTTTACTTCTAAATATATTTAAACTCTTTTTACTCTCCATACTAGTTTTCCATATTTCCAACCCACTGTTTCTTATTAATGCATCTATTCTACCCCATTCCTTACAACTATACCACTCAACAACTCTCTTAACACAGTCATTCCATATTTTGTATAAGTATATTGACATAAAGTCTTTACCAAATCTTCTGTATATTATACTACCTTTTCCATCCATCTTGTTGCCTTTTTTACTCATAATCCAATTAAATACTGTTTTGGATATTCTCTTATTATTTATAAATTGCAATCTAATGAACATTTTTATTTTGCTTTTTGCATTAAGACAATGTATTTAAGCTCCCTCTATTAGCTTAATTTTTAATGCAAAGAGAAAATGACCCATTGCCATTACAGCAGAAACCACCAAACCATTGGAGATCAGGTGCCACATAACCCCAAGTCTAATGCACCAACAGAATATAAATTATCTGGCTTATCATCTTTTTTGCATAGAAACAAGCTGTTATGTAGAATTGAAACAGACACCAAGACAAATTTAACAAAATACAGAGATAATTTACTGAATCTAGAGTTCAGGCAATCCATCATCGATAAAAGAATCTTACACTTCCAGAATAAACAGCTTAACACCCACATCAAACAAGATAAACCTAGATTATTGCTATCATACATCTCCAATCTACATAGTAAATTGCATTTTATCCTCGATAACAGATATAAGCTTTGCTTCTGCACCCTCCCAAACTCCAACAATGTAATCAACAACACTAAAGATCAAATTCCACTTTTACAGACCCCCCCAATACAGTATACAATATTGCTTGCTCCAACAATAACTGTAAAGGCTCATACTATGAGGAAAGCAGAGCACTTTTGTCCACGCGATTGGCACAACACAAATACTCATACAATAGAGCTCTCAATCAATCTTTCTCCTATTCGGTTTTCTTTCAGTATCAGAAACATAAGCCATCATGAAGAGAGTCAGGACCTCAAAAGAAAAGTCAAGGAAGCCTTCTTCATTTCCAGAACAAAGACACCATAAACAGGAAAGACACCTGCTATGCTTTATCAAGGAAATGGAATGTCTAGCATAATCAATATAAATTTTCATATTGTTAATCTTATTAGCAGTCAAGCTATGATTATGAAGGCTGGACCCTTCAAAAGTGCTAAGCTCATTCATTCTTATTTTATCTACTTGTCAACAATATACAGCTTTGAGGACAATTGTGCTATACATGCAAGTGAACTAGAATTCAAGATATATAAATATTATATAATAATCAAATTATTCATTATGGAATACAATTAATAATAAGAAATATAGAAGTTCTTAAACATCCAAATTTGTACACACATTATTAGTTCACTTTTTATTAAATCAATCAGTTCTCAATAAGCAGATGCAGCTATAAATCAAAATATATTGATTAGCATAGTGATAGAATAGTAAAACCTGAATGCGAAGTCACTTGGAAGTTGAGTGCAACATGCATTGTATACTTTTTTAATTTTTTTTTTTATAAAAGTTGTTGGTAGGTTTAAAAAAGGTAGATTTTTAAAAATATTATATCATATAAAGAATATTAGAATTAGCGAAAAGTGAGTAACAAAACCATATTTAACCACCTTAATCAATAATCTACACAGCTTTGAGACATAGCAGATTCAAAAACTAAATATTTCTGAATCAATATTTGACCTATCACTTCTAGTACATGAACATATAATAATTATATATAATATCAATTGTTTTTTATGAAGTGTTATAACTTTATTTTTTTTATTGCATTGCCAAATTCATATAATGTTAATATCCTCTATGTTCTTTATTACTTTTTACAATGCTTTTTACCACCCATTATCGATGTTTTCGATTGCCCCAGCATTCTATCTTTGGAAATATAAATAGAAGTTCTAAAAAAGATTGCTGGGGCAATTGAAAATGTCAATAGTTGGTTGTAACAAAGCATTGTAAAAAGTAATACAGAACATAAATGATATTAATATCAATTGTTATATTTAATAATCTAGGATATATCTATAAATGTACAAATAGGTAGGATTCAGTTGAAATTCTTATGGATTTTTGAATTTCTGGCTTTTAGCTTGAGAGTAAAAAAAAATAGTTAAAAGATAATTTTCAGAAGTGTCACAGACTCAAGTCATCATTGATAAAGGAAAAAGCCAGATATCAGTGTAGAGATAGAAATTAAAGTGCCTTAATATTAGTTATTGCTAGAGTAGAAACCTAATTTTAATTATAATAGTCTACAGAATCATGTATTTCATAGAAATACATTAAATATTTTACATTACACTACCTTATAATAAATTAACAATAAATTGCCCTGTAATACCCAGATGTTAGGGGACCAGACTTCTGATCGGGAGATCCCAGGATTGATTCTAGTGCTCAGCGTTCTGGCATTTGATCTTCTTATGAACTCCCAAACAGTAAAGTCATAAGCCTTTTTTAAACAATAAATTTGTTTTTTTTTTTTGGTTTTGTTTTTTTAAATTATTACATTCAATGTCTTTAAATCAAATAGGATTGTTGATGAAATGGAGTAGATGCTACATATAAATTATCCATGAAAAGCATTAGAAAAATCTTGCAAACCCATTTGAGTTATGATTTTTGGTATATTGTTTGTATGAAAGCACTTTACTCATTGTCCATGTTTTAGACACTTCCTTCATATAGATTTTACAAATACTAAAATCATATCTACATTCAACAATCATCATGAAAGAGTACTTATGGAGGCTGTAGAAATATAAAAAAATTATATTGTATTAACAAATGTGATGAAACAATCTGTATGAAAGAGTTTCCTCACACAAATGAAAGAAAACTACTCAAATTTAAGTCAAACTATTCAACAGCCTGGTATAAAAAGGGAATTTTCTGTTAAATGAAATGAGACCCTTTGATTCCTCTTGGAGGCCTTAAAGGAACTAGCATGGAAAATTCCTAATGTCCACTCTATATGCTCATGTTGTTGCAATTGTTATTACTATGTAATTATTCATATAGTATATGAACATGGATGGGCTGCTCATCATGTATTAGCCAGCATGGTTAGTTTATTAGCTCTTTACCTCTGAGTTTAAGATCAAGAAACACTATGGTCTTTCTTCTCAGTTGCCTGATAAGGCAGGATGAATGTATGCATAAATGATAAATATTTTTCCAATAAATATATCAATTATCACAGACAAAAATAAATCATGGCCCTTATTCCTAGGAGGCTGTAAAGTCACCAACCAAGGTGGCCCAAGGCAGAGGGTGTTAAAAATCCCAGGCTGCCATTTGATAGATTTTTTATTTAGGTACTTATAACTGCAGATCACTTTCAAGTGAAAGAAGATTGCAAGAATCAGAAGAAGAATTGTCATATTAAATGGGATATTATTGGACTTTGGGAAGTTACAAAAAAAGGTGAAGAGACAATTGATTTAAAAAGTGGACATGAACTCTACTAGAAAGGCACAAATATTGAAAATACAAATGGAGTTCATTATAAATAAAAAGTGGAAGAACAACATTGCGGAGATTGATGGTGTATCAGACAGAGTGGCAAGATTAGTTATACAACTTAATAGCAGATATCAAATGCAGATAATTCAGGTTTATGCTCCAACAAGTTTTCATAGTGATGAAGTAGTAGAAGATTTTTATATGGATATACAAAAGCCTTTTGATCAAAGTAAACAATATTTTAAAAATTGTTGTAAGAGACATTAATGCTAGAATTGATAAACAAATGAAAGATGAAAGTGCTGTAGGTAATTTTGGTTATGGTAATAGAAATAAGAAAGGACATAGACTTGTTGAGTTTGCAGAAAAAAAAAACTTTCTTTTTTTGAGAAAAACGTTAAAAGGAAATGGACATGGAAGCATCCAAATGAAGGTACAGCAGAATTGGATTATATTTTGACTAACAGAAAAAATACATATTTTAAGATTCGAACTCAGACTTTCACATGACCCATTACTCTCAGTGCCATTTCATATTGCTGACCCACTTGATCACACACATGTTGAAAAGATAAATAATCATCAATATATGTATTTCATGCTAAACCAACAATCATCAGTTGATCTAGATTATTATCCTCACACATATATACAATCAGTGCTCAGCTTTATATTAAGATAGCCAATCTTCATAGTTTAATGGACAGGCTTGAAATTAGTCCAACTCACAACTCTTCAGTCTTCCATTTCATTGAAAATCTGAAAATGGAACATTCAAAGCTCTTGTTAGTGTGAAGGTTGTCATCCTAATCATGTTGACACATATTAGTCATTCTGACCTTCATGTACAGGACAATAATATATTTATACATACACACTATTTATATAAATTAATACATTGTACAGGCTTAAACCTGCATTATATATGAAATAATGTCAACATGGGTAGGATGACAACCTTGGCACTAACAAGAGCTTTGAACATTCCATCATCAGATTTTCAATGAAATGGAAGGCTGAAGAGTTGTGAGTTGGACTAATTTGAAGCCTGTCCATTAAAGTATGAAGATTGGCTATCTTAATATAAAGCTGAGCACTGATTGTATATATGTGTGAGGATAATAATCTAGACCAACTGATGATTGCTGGTTTAGCATGAAATAAATATATTGGTGATTATTCATCTTTTCAACATGTGTGTGATTAGGTGGGTCAGCAATATGAGATGGCACTGAGAGTAGTCAGTCATGTGAAAGTCTGAGTTCGAATCCCACATATATTACATATATAATGCAGGTTTAAGCCCATACAATGTATTAATATTCTAAGATTGTAATGTTCTTAATAAATTTAACACAGAAAGTGATCATCGATTAGTAAGATGTAAGATAGGTGTTAAGGCAAAACTAGAGAGACAAAAATTATTAAGAAAAACAATATTTACAGTTGATATTCCTAATCTTCAGAAACATTCTAATGAATTTAAATTAGAACTTACAAATCGGTTTCAAGTATTAGTAGATTTTGAACATGATTCAGATTTGAATGAAATTAATAAGAAAATAACTGATACACTTTTAAAAACTGCAAGAAATAGTTGGTAAAAAGAAGCAGCAATTGACAAATAAAATTTCTACTGAGACTAGAGAATTTATGGAGAAAAGAAGGCATATGAAAGTATACAAAAATGATGCATTAAAAAGGATTAAATACCTCGAATTTTGTAAAATGGTGCAGAAAAGAGTTGAAAATGATATAAGAAAGTATAATTGAACTAGCAAAGAAAGCTGTTGAAGAGAATAAAAATCTCAAGAATGTTAAACAACATTTTGGTAGTGGTAGGAAATTTATATCTGCAATAAGAAAAAAAGATGGAATTATTACTAAAAAGAGAGATGACATCATGAAATTGGTAGAAGATTTTTATCAAGAAGTATATAGTAATAAAGAACAAGTACCTTCTATATCTATTATATCTTCTGAATTGCTAAGAATTTTAAATGAAGAAGTGAGACATGCAATTAAATTTATGAAGAAAGGAAAAGCTCCAGGTAATGATGGAATTATAATTGATATATTAAAAGAAGCAGGTGAAGAAATAGAAAAAAAATTAGCAAAGTTATATACCAAATGTCTAAATGATAAAGATGTACCAGATGATTGGAAGAATGCAGTATTAATATTATTATTTAAAAAAGGTGATAAAGGAGATGTTAGAAATTACAAACCTATCAGCCTTTTATCAGTTTTACACAAATTTTTTACCAAGATAATTACAACTCGTCTACAGAAGAGAACATTGGATTTCTATCAACCAACAGAACAAACTGGATTTAAAAATGGTTTTAGTACAGTAGATCATATTCAAGTATTGAGAGAAGTTATAGAAAGAACATGAATATGAGTTGTCCTTATGCTTTGGATTTGTAGATTATGAAAAGGCAATTGATTCTATAAACATTTCTTCAGTGATTAAAGCATTGGATCATCAAGATATAGATCCAGGATATTGTCATATTGTGAAGAATATTTACAAAAATTCAACAGCAGCAATTAGATTACATAATGATATTAGGAAAGTCAACATTGAGAAAGGTGTAAGACAGGATGACTCCATATCCCCCAAATTTTTTACAGCAGTGTTGCAAGAAGTATTTTGTGGATTAAATGGGAAGCTAAAGGAGTGAAAGTAAATGGAGATTATTTAAGTCATTTAGATTTTGCAAATGATGTAGTTGTTTTTGAAAATAATACTTTAGAGCTGCAGGAAATGTTGCAGGAGTTATCAGATGAAAGTAGGACTAAAGATAAATGTTAAAAAGACTAAAGTAATGTTCAATGCATTTTGTCAAAATATAAAAATAAAGATTGATTATAATTGGTTAGAATAAGTTAACAGCTACAGATACATTGGTCAGATTATTAATACAGATGAAAACATAATGGATGAAATTAATCATAGAATTAAACTTGGTTGGAGTGCTTTTGATAGAAATAACTTGATATTAAAAGGAAATATACCTATGTGTTTAAATAGCAAGGTTTTTCATAAATACGTTTTACCAGTTTTTACTTATGGATCTGAGACTTGGACACTTAATAGGAGAGCAATACAGAGACTTTAGACCACTCAAAGAAGTATGGAGAGATGCATGTTAGGAGTAATAAGAAGAGAACGAAAATGCAAGATATGGGTAAGAGAACAAACAGGTGTTACTGATCTCATTGAAAAAATTAAAAGACTGGAGTTGGGTTGGACATATGGCTAGAAGAGATGATAATAGATGGACAATTGAAATATTAAACTAGATTCCAAGAGATTGTAAAAGACTGAGAAAGAGACCACATGTGAGATGGAGGGATGAAATAAGAAAGTGTGCAGGGGAGATGTGGAGAAGAAAAGCTAAAGATCAGAGAAAATGGATTGAACTTGGAGAGATCTTCATCCTGAATTGGATTGATAATGGTTGATGATGATAATTCAACAGCTGTATGACACAATTATTATGTTTGTAACAATCATGGAATTATTATTCTACAGGGTTGAGGACTAGTGTCATCTTGTCAAAACATTGATATATTAAGTTTATTTTATTAACATGGTTGCTACCAAAAACATGATTTGTAAAATGTCTTTTGCCCATGAAAACATTAATTTCAACACACACACGCACACACACACACATATATATATATATATATATTGTAACCTAGTGTTATTGACACTTGGTTTATTTGGCATTGTTTCCACAGGAAAACAATGCAATCCTTTTCTAGGAAATAAAAAAGTAGAATAATAATAATATTAAGTGATTAATAAAATATGCTATTTACTCACTTTAATGTGTTTTAAGCAAATAACTAATAAATTTAGTAATTTGATGTCATTTTGAAGAAGAGCATGAATAATTTAATTAAAATATTAACAATAAGAGCAATTTAATATAGTATAAAAGCACATATCATAAACAGTAATTGATTTTGGATGGGTGGAGAGGGAGAGTAGATGAGTATCTTATCATAAAGCACAATAACTTCTGGTAATTTTTAAATTATTTTAGATAATAATGTATACAGAATTATACACCACTAATAAGCATTGATAGTTAAAGATATTTATTATTTTTCATTATTTGTCAAATTACTTTGTAATCCATGTAAATAATACGGAAAACTATATGACTGTAATAAGTTTTTTTTTTCTTTCTTTTGTTTATGTTATAATTAAATAATTATTTTTCTGTAAGAGGTCACTAAAAGAAGACCGCCAAATTTTGAAGAAAATATAGTCTGACTCTAGTTTTACAAGGAAGAAGCAGTACTAAAATTTGGTAACAAATTTTTTATTATTTTTTATTGCAGAAATAAATATAAGTCCAGTAAATTTTTAATAATATCATGCGTGGCTAATCCTTTTTGATAAGATATTCTGTTTTCTGTTGCCATCTACCTATTTAAAGCTTTTTATATGCAAAAATATACTATCTTATGCGAAAGTTCAAAATGACCGTATTAACTACAGCAATCACGGAAAGCGTCATTATATTTAAAATAAGTAATATAAGTAATTTCCAGGAAATAATCAATGATTTGTTAACTTTACCTTATTTAATTATCTTTTCGTGGTATAAAAGAAAAATTATAATTAAAAAGACATATTATAAAAGCCAAGGAAAGTTAACTAGAAAATTTCGCGCTCTTTCTAAAAGAAATTGTCTGCTTTGAAAATAATGTAAGTTCCCCACGTTAAAATATGTTTTATTCACTGAAAATTATCTAAAAATAATATTAATGATCAATGATATTTACTTATGCACCTGTATATTTTTTAAAAAGAAATATAAATTTTCTCAAGGCAAATATCGGAAAATTTGTATGTGTGCATTTACGGAGAATTCCTTATTAAAGACAAATTACAATTCCTAGAGTAGGAATAAAAACTACAAACATTAGTGACTTAATTATAACCATAATATAATATGTTATATTATACATCAACTGGAGTCATTAAAACTTCGTATCCACGTAAGTCAGCTGCAGTCCTTATAATAATAGTATTTTGGAAAATTCGCGCATTATTTTATTCATAAGCCAGCTAGCTAAAAATGATACGTATCGCCAATAGTAAAAAGAAAAGAATTGTATATGTGATCGTCTATCGTCAAATATTCGTCATGTTAAAATATGTATTGTTTTCTTGGATCCCAAAATTATAGCAGTTAATTCAAGGAAGAGTTAACATCCAATGCTACTATGTTTTTTTTTCTTTGCCTAATTTATTAAGTGCACCAGAATGGAGGCAACTTTTATATAAATGAAATAATAAAATGTGTTTCTTATTTTAAATTTGCTTCGTGAACTACGAATGGATCAAGTTCTTCATCTGGATAAATTGCCCAACGGAAAACATTTTTCTAGTGAGATAATAGGCACTTGTTAAGTAATGATTTTTTTTACTAATTTGTAAAATTATGTGTATTTTTTTTTTTATATCAACAGGTGAAAGGCTGTATAGTCAAGTAATATTTAAATGACCTTGTAATCCTAAAGGTATGTTTTTATATAATTATTCTAGGTTAAATTTATATTCGACATGAAAAAAAATTTTTTTTTTTATAAAATGTGTTTACTTATGATATGCATTATGGGTATAAATTTATATGTTAGATGCGTAAAAGAAGAAAAATTCAGATACTTAATAGGTAAAATATCTAGTTAAAATTATCAGAAGTAATTAAAGAGAAGTGCTATACAGGATATTACTTATTTAAAGCTTGAAACAAATTTATACTATGTTAATTGAAGAACTTATTCCCAATTATTCTTTATTAATGCATTCACTTAATTTAGTTCAAGATACTATACTACCAATTACTTGTTGAATGTTTCTTTGGCAAAGGTGAAAATTATTATGGTTTATTCTGTGATATACATTGATTTCAGACGTTGATCTAAGTATACCCCGGAACATAAATTTAGTGTAATTAGTGTATTTGCTTGTCTTGCCCCGATATAGCATCGGTATATGCTTAATATTCGCATAAGTAATAATTGTAATGTATCTATTTTGTGGGATGGAAAATGATCTCCCCAAAAGCTTTATTTTCCATGAGGGGAATAGATAAATCTAGTATTCGGGTATGTTTATAACCCAAGTGATCGCTTCTCAGAGTTAGGACGATCAGTAATTTATATCGTATTTAGTGTATTTCATTCGTTAAAATCCCAGGAGAGGATTATATTTGGTGTGTGTTCCTATTATGCCCAAGTAAGAGGCAAGGACCCACCAAACTATTTTAATATAGTAGTTAACTCTACAGACCTTCAGTGTTATTCCATATTCCTCATGAGAAAATAGAGATAATTCCACCACGGAAGGTGTTGAATATTGTGTTTTGTTTAGAAAGTTATGGCAAGATAACGGGTATATTGGAGGTTAATTCCTCACGATCCATTTAGTATAAATAGCGTGCTAGTATATATGATCAATGTCTGGATTGTGTGGCGGAATAGTGCTGGTAATCCACACGTAAGTCAATGGAGAGAGTAATTTTAAAATTGCGTGATTTAAAATTTTATTTGCCAATGGAGGGTTCAAATACTAGGTTTAATTCGGGTTAATGATTAAGTAGCACTCACAATATAACTTATACTGAGGAATACAATGTGTATAACAACTTCAGTTGTTATTAAGGTAAACATTAAAATAATAAGTGTAACTTCTGATAAATAACCCATAAATTATAATAAGTTATCTAAATAAAAACTATCATTTAATTAAGGATATAATAATAAAAATCGTTTGTACGTCTTGCCTAGAATCAAATTTTTTTTTATTTTAAAACAAATAGTTAGTTAATAAAGTTAAGCAGCCGTTCATATAAGATACACTAAATGGATGAGTCGATGTATCGATAATAATATTTTTTTTTTTTATATTCAATTTGCATAAATGTAAAAAGAAGATGAAGAAGTAGTTCGAATCCAAGTCTAAAAGTATAGACGAATTACTGTTAGTTATATTTTGTTTTATCAATATGGGATCGAATAAATTGTATATGTTTGTTTATTATGTTAATCATAAAGGATAGTTTTGTTAAACTGTAATAATAAATTAGAATCTTGTTAAAAATTTAATAATAAATTATAGTCTTATTACAAGTTGTTTTGAGTCATTTTTCTTGTGTGCTAAATAAAAGTGTATTTGCATAATACTTGCAATACTTTTCTTGAGTCCGAAATCATTTATGAACTCTTAAAATTCAATACACCAGATAGACAATTGTAAGCAGATCAGAATATTTCATTATATTTTAATTTAATAAGAATTATTTATGGAATTGAAAACTTCAGACCAAGACATTTTATTTTATGTGTGTGTAAAATCACTTTATTCCCAAACTACCAGTTTTGGTTGCACATTGTTTCGTACACAGTTAAGTGAAGTGTCTAAGTAATAAATCTTAGTTAAATTATTGTGTTGTCATGGATGATGGAAGGACACAAAAGCACCCTTGTCTTTTCATCATTCCGACTGAGATTCTGGATAAAAGGGCTGTATTATTCAAAATTATGCGTTGTTATTGAATATGGTTATCATCTCGTTAAATATTATAATAGTTGATGTGTGGATGAAGACACCTGGAATTTAATAATGTAAATGTTTCCTATAGCCGACCAGAATGTCAGTCATATGCGACAACACAATACTGCCGAGGATTTTATTAAATATAACAGAGAACCCTGAGATTAGTGTCATTATTATAAGTGCTCTTAAATTAAGAATTGATTCATTATGATCAATATTACAAGCGTGGCATGGCTTAAGAGATTGAAACGTCTAATTGTATAATAACAAAAAATATTGAGATCATATTGGCAAATTAAGGAATGTTTTGTTTTAGTCAGTAATATTAACAATGACATGAAATCATCATCATTGTCGAACAGTGCAAGTACTTGCAGCTCAGAGAATGTGTTTTGGATAGAGAAAGAATGTTAGTTTATTCTAAATTTTCTTTTTAAATTTATTTTATTAATGATAATTTTTTTTTTTTAAGTCTATCTCTGTCTGAACTGCATATCGCTGTAGCTGAATTATTATAACTAACCAACGACGAGCTATATTAAGTAATATAGGGTTCGTTCCCGTCCAATTCGACGAGCGATTAGTATTAAGTAATAGGGTTTGTTACCCGTCCTAGACGGAAGCGATTAGGCTTTCCGAATTCTCTTACCATTTTTAGACGGAAGCGTTTAGGATTTCCGAATTCTCTTTAATAGAAATGAATTCGTTTATTAGGTTAGAATATATATTGATCTAGATTTAAACCTAGAGTCATTATATTCCTAAAAACATTTTTTTTGTTGGCTTACATTACTTTTAGATTGTTTAAAAGGATCAGGAGTTTACAATATTAATAAATAGTTATTGGAAAACTATTATAATATAACATATAATTCACGAAATTTTAATTTTTATATCAGACAATATATTATATTCGGATTTGTATAAATAATATGGTAATTTAAAAATCAGGCTCGCAGTAAGATTAAGCTCCAATTTAAACAAAGTCAATAAATCACATGATCACTATCTTCCATGCTTGCTCATAACTGTTGTTAAAATAGGCAAAACTCTCTCCATACAGTAGTGCCACTCTAAGCAAGACAGAGTAATCAATGGATGCCAGAAGGCTTGTGCATAAAATCACTATCTAGTGCTTACTCATCCAACATCCCCAAACTAGTTTCTGGCTTATGGCTTTTGTCAGTGAGGAGCCTTGGATCTGAGAGCACTGCACCTTGATATTAGGATCTAATGCAACCCTCCAGCAACCACCTTTTATCTCTACTTAATTATAAAACTATGAGAATAAAATTGAAAACAAAGATATTTTCAATTTAAGCTCAGTAAATCATCCTTATAGGAAGGTGGTGGCTATGGTTGTAAAAGAGCCAAAGACACCAAAATGTATGGGTGCTTAACTGAGTTCAGACCATATGACTATATAAGCTACTGAGCTTAAATTGAAAATATCTGTGTGTTTTCAATTTTATTCTCATTGTTTTGTAGTTATGTAGAGATAAAAGGTGACTACTGGAGGGTTGTATTAGATCCTAAGATCTAGGTGCAGTGCTCTCAGATCCAAGGCTCTTCACTGACAAAGGCCCTAAGCCAGAAACTAGTCTGGGGATGTTGGATGAGTAGGCACTAGATAGGGATTTTATGCACAAAACTTCTGGATTCATTCATTATTCTGTCTTGCTTAGAGTGGCACTACTGTATGGAGAGAGTTTTGCCTATTTTAAAGTCAATAAATGTTGGTTTATTTAAAGAATAAGCTCTAAGTATGATATTGCTTTTTAAAACATTTATTGAACAAAGATTGTGTATCTATTTTAAAATGCACGTGTGAAGAATAGTTTCTTTCCACAATATTTCATATGTATAAATCACTATTTTATCAACTGTAATATATGTTATATATTATGTAATTCATATATATTATGTAATCTTACTGTAATATATATGTAATTCCTCTGGTTGAAATATAATATTATTTCTTGGATTTATGTCTTGTATATATATATATTTACTGTGACAGTCAGATGATGTGTGTTGGTTTAACCCAGTTCGAATACTAGGCAAAAGTACCTCGAGGCCACCCGTATGCGAGGTATTAAATCAAGAATACTATGACCTCTGTCCTGTTCGCCTATTCTCGAGGCTAATTACGAACCAACAACATTATCTGAGACATGCATAAATTATTTTTTCATCTGGCCACAAAGCTTAGCATCAGAGGGAGACATGGACAGGAACACCTATGGAGCTAAATAGTTAAATGTGTGAAAAAGTACTATGAAATATGTGTTTTGCATGCCTGGATCATTGGAAAAGTAACAATAAAACATTAAAATAAAATTAGAACACTGAAGCTTTTTAGTTAAATAAGGTATTTAATTAATGGCTTTAAAATATTAATAATGACTTAATGGCCTCTCCTATTCCCCTAAATTAATGAAAAACTAATTAGATAATAAAAACAGATTAATATGTTTGCGGTCTAAATCTTTTCTTCCCAATTTTATTAAAATTGTCAACTCGAATCTCCTCGATAAAGTACAATAATAAAAATCTTTCGCAAAGCATTTTCTAATTGCTTTGTGCTACAAACAGACAGTTTAAAAATTATTTAAAACGTATATAGCTAAATCAGATATACGTAATAAGCTAATGGTGGACAAAGGAAGTGTTATCGAGGAGATCAATTTGGCAAACAAAAGGAAACTTACTCGTATTGAATTTTACAAAGATAAATGAAAATTGGAAAGAGATTTAAATGAAAAATTAACTTTAAACTTAACCGCAATGGAATACAAAATATTTATATATGTTAGTAATGAAGAATAGCGAAGGAAAAAGGGTTAAATATATAGATAGATGATCATGTAATATATATCTAAGACTAGTCTAATAAAAATGATTACATAACAAATATAATTAAATACATTTCAGAAATTAATTCAATGAAGCAATTAAGAAAGATATGAACAAAAAAGGGTAGAAAGTAAATAGTTCAATGGAGGAGAGATACAATTACCATCCTGATTCCTTGGTCATGTTCCCTCGATGAGCGTAGCTTGATCTGTCCATCGATATGTATTTGCCCGGACAAGGAAAGTGGAAATAAGTAGCATGTTTTTATGAAAAGTCCTACAGACATGGCACAGAGTTCAGATTACTATTGAGTGGATACTATGGTATTTAGGAACCTTGGCGATTGGCAAAGCTTTTTGCCTAGCCAAGCATAGTAGAATCCATCAAATTCATATGACTTTTAGCTTGTAACATGTTCAAACTTCTCGGTGATTTTGAAGATGACAGTTGTATAACTTTTTGGAATAAAATCTCAATAAGCAAAAGCAAAATCTGAAAGAGTTCTCCAAAGAGAAATCTGAATGCAATCTCCTAAGGGAAATCTGAATGCCAGCCTTTTGTTCACTCTCCTATTTATAACTTTTCTGTAAGCTACCTTCTGTTGTTTGTATGATCTTAGATCTTGATAAGCCCTCCACACTCCTTTGTTTCAAGGTAATATTTTCTAAAATTAACTTTTACTTTTTTACTCTAAATTTCTTTCTTTAAACTTTGAATTTTATTAATTAAAAAAGAAAGAGAAGGCCATCTTTAAATTGACTTAAATGGGCTCACTAATTAAAACATACATTCCTTTAGAAAATGTTGGTGGGCTTATCTCAAAATGAAATCATACACCACATTTTAACAAGATTTTAACAAAAAAATATATTATTTCTTTTAATAAAATAAGCATTTTATTTCAGCAGAATTTTGCATTAACTCATATAAATACGCTTGACGTATATATATGTTTGACAAATAGGTTTTACAAGTAATTTTTATTAACAGAAATTTAATCTTTGAATGGAATTTATTTAAAATGAAATAGTTAAATGCAAATACAAATTATATAAATGTAATTAATTTTAGCTTTAACGCAAAACCCTGCTGATATTGGACTATAAACTTAATTCAGGGTTTTACAAGTAATTTTTATTAACAGAAATTTAATCTTTGAATGGAATTTATTTAAAATGAAATAGTTAAATGCAAATACAAATTATATAAATGTAATTAATTTTAGCTTTAATGCAAAACCCTGCTGATATTGGACTATAAACTTAATTCAGGTCTATAATACTAACTAAGTTTATAGAAGGCTGTGAAGCATGGATCGGACTTCAGATCCATTGCTTCAATATATTGTAACGATATATAAATATGTCGTTACATTAATTTAAAATAAAAACTTAAAAGTTCGCAAATAAAAGTAAAAAACTAAACGCTAAAATTAAAATGTTTGTTAAACGTATATACATTCGTACAGATGCAAAACTTTAAAAATATTTAAAAAAAAAAAAAAAACAAATAAATAAGTATTTGAACGTACTTTTTTTATAAAAAAAGTACAAGATTTAAAAATAAAATCAGGTATTAATTAATTCTTGTAATCTGTAAATGGAAATGATTGTTTATAAATTGTTTGAAAAGCAAGCTAGCCTTGGGCTCTTGTATAATTAAAATGATCTGATGAAAGATAGATAAGAAAATAAAGAGGAATTAGCTTGACCAATGGAAGCACCAAGCCTTGGCTTGGACCCTAATGAAAGTGATGGATTATGATGTTTTGTTGATTGAATCCGTGTGGATAATATAAAAAGAGAAATACAGTTTTTTTTGGACAGTTCCAGCATTTTGTGTTTGAGAGATGTGGTAGGACGCACATACCACACTCTCTATAAAAAAAAATGAAAAGACTGTGATACCTTGAACCAGCTATTGCCATCTCCAGAACATTATCTTCCAATGGAGGCGTCGCGGGAATTAAAAGCAGAAACCTGGACTCTTCTACCGTGAGCTATGAACTTTACAAATTAACAACAACAAAAAAAAAGTAATTAAGAACTTTCGTCAATGTTTTTTTTAAAGATTCAGCTAATTTAAATTTTAAAATGAACTCTTATTTGATTTTCAAATTAATAATTGATTGTTTAAATTTATATAGTTAAGTTTTGCTAAAATCATTTCCATTTTATTATTATTATTTGTAGTAATATTTATTGTAGAAATTATTAAATGCATTACATTTAAGTTGGGTATAGACGTTGCAGAGATTCGTTAGCGGTTGATTATGTTGTGGTTTTCACAGTCGATTAGAATATATAAGTCAATGATGCCACTGCGGTGTCTTATGATGAACACCAAAGGGTCTCCTGTATTCCCTCAGCAATTGATGTTATTGATTGACTTTGTATTTTGATCGGTTGTGTTTAATTTGGAATGTTTTTGACCGTGAAATCTGTGCAGCCGATCTATACTCGACATTATAAAGCAAATTGTATAAAAATAATCTGTGCGAACATATTTAAGTGTTAAATTTAAGTCAGGCATGAATGGCTATATAGTTTTGTAAAGCTATATTAAGGGAGGGTAATCTTAGGTTATTCATTTCGTAGTTGAATTGGTTCAATGGATTGGATATATTTGTGTAATTGTAGATGTAGTATGAGATCTGCTACAGGAAGGATTATATATACACACCACACATCTTCTGTTTGCCTATGGATGGGTTTGTAAGATGGCAAAGGACCGCAGTCCAGTCCTATGGAGTTTTATGTTTATTGTTCTACTCGCCAGCAGATGTCGCATTCCTGGTTGGTAGAGAGACAATTTTTTCTCTAATTCTACTTGCTGTTCAGATGTACATTCCTGACAGTATAGTATTTTGTGTTGTCATATTTTCATACTACATTGAATACATAAATGTATCAGATGGATTGGCGCCGGTTTGATTGCAAAATTTGTTGCCTAAGGTTAAATCAGGGAAGAATATTTTCTTTTCAAATGTAGTCTATTCATACTTGACTCACTAAATAAATATTAAACTCATGGTTGTAATTTACTTAAATGTAAAACTAAAGATTAATAGAAAAATCTAAAATGTTGAATTTATTCCTCAAAATTTAAATGTTATTTTATATGTGCATAAATAAATATTTTTATGTATTAATTTCTGGCAGTGGCTTTTATTCTTTTATATTTAAGATATAAAATTTATATTTTATTATCTCTGCTACTCCACTGAGCTAGTGACTTGGGCTAACAATCTGAATATTTAAATAAAGTGGAATCTTAACAGCGCGTATCTGCCTACTCTATAAATTTTTCTAGGTTTAAGTGCCTAGATGGCACCCATAGAGCAGATATCGTAGTTTGCGGTTAGATTCGATCTTCATTTTCATTTCGATCATTATAATATATATATATTACAAACCCTTTATTTAAATTATTGCTATATATGTATATTAATTTATAACATTTTTTTACTTATTAAATAAATTTTTAAAAACTATTTGATAACTGAAATTTTATGGAAGTATTTTATAATATATATACATTTTAAATATATAATTTAATAAGTTAATGCTTTGATAAATATCCATTTTTTTCTGAATATGATGCATTAATTTTAATATATAAAATTTTGTTGTAAATTTTTTACAAAAAAAAAAAAGAAAGAAACTTATCAATTAGCTTGTTCTTGTTTATTTTGATATGTAGATAATGGCTCCACCAATGGGTAGGTAATACACACAAGTAGCCCTAGTGCCTTTTTATTCTCACCACCATAAATATTGTTTACTTTTGTTTTTAACATTTGTTGCATTTTATTTTATAATTCCATTTCATATTGCTAAAATCATTATTGTTTTTATTTCAGTATTTAATTATTAGAATACTGACTTATTTTACTTTAATTATATATATTTAGTTATCATCTTAACTATATATTTGCACTTATTTATTTTATTTACTATTTTACTATTATTTGTATTAATTTCTACATATCCTATACTTTTATGATTGTTTTGTTTACTATTTTAATATTTAAGTTTTCAATTTATAGCTTTTAGATATTATTTTCTATTATTTTTTTATAATAATCACTTCTTATGAATTATTTTTTTAATTTTATTTTTTCTTTATATAAAATTATATATGAACAGTAATTTAAAACTCTACTTATTTTAGGATTTAAATTATTTATCTTGTATTTTGATCAATATCTAAATAACAGTTTGCTTAATTTTCATTTCTAAACTCTATTTTATAAACTATTGTTGTTATAAAGTTTTATTTTAATCTTTAATGAAAATGCAACATATTAGTATTCACATATGGATGAACAGAAGGATTTTTCATTCAACAGAGTAATTAAATCATTAGTTTCCAATCACTTATGAATATGCCATTTTACTGGCTGAGTATCTGAAAGAAAAAAAGTTAGGCCTGATTAAAACATGAAAAAATTATAATTGTTATCTGACCCAGGTTTGAGCCAATGTTTATAGATCTTAACAAATGGATATTTTACTTTCAAATGATAGAACCTGAATATACAGATCATTTTTAAGCATGATTAATCCACTGCTAGGTATAAGTACTTCTAAGTTTAACCACATTTTCTCAAATTCAAAGCCTTTCCTCCCCCTTTATTTCAAGCCTGCACACTTTCATTTTTTATTCACCCATTTCACATATGATCTTCTTAGACTTTTATATTTTTCTTAGATTTACATCTCTTCTGGAAAAATATTCAATGCAGTTCAATTTTAGTGTCTTAATTCTTTTAATATATTTAATAGTATCATGTATTTTATCTTTTATGTCTTCTGGATTTTATTACATAAAATTTTTATACTTTTTGTGTTGTATATTTTATTATCTTGAATGTCATATTATATGATAATCTACACTTCTACAACAACAGGAGTAGGGAATCTTTTCAACTAATGGCCTAATTTCAACTTTTTCTTTTTAACAAGGGCTATAATTTTTTGTAAATTAAAAATAAATTAACATCATTATTATTGATGACTGTTCGACATTTAATAACAATTTTTCAGTTTGTCTTATAACTATTCTTCAATATATTTATATACTTGAATTTCTTTTTATGTTTCTGACAGATTAATTCTGTAATAGCTAGGTTGCAATATTTTATAACTTCCTCTTCAGAAAATGATTTCAATTTTTTTTTTCTTTTTTTAAATTTGCTTTCATAAAAATTTTTTTTTACTTGCTTATACTTTTTATTAAACATATAACCACTTGATGAAGCTCCTTTCAAGTTTTCTATTTTAATATTTCTTTTTTCCCTGAAAATTTTATTGTAATGAGAATGTTTTGATAAAGCCTCACATCAATTTACTATTTCTTTCTCTTAAAAACCATAGGCATTGGTCCATTTCTTTCACAATGTAAAATTTTCTGGTCAATATTATTTTGTCTTACTCAATGTAGCCATCCTAATAAAAAAAATTAAATGTAAAATAATAATAGTAACAATAACAACGATGATGATGATGATGATAATAATAATAATAATAATAATAATAATAATAATAATAATAATAATAATAATAATAATAATAATAATAATAATAATAATAATTTGATATTCATAAATACTCAACAAATGATAAAAACATATGAAAGAGATCGTGATTTCAGATAATTCTAATGTGCTTCTTGGTGATTATTTAGTTTTTTTAGATGTCTTTATTTATAGTTATAATGTGTGGTGGAATGAAAATTTTAAATATATCTAGAAAAGTTATTACATAGAAAAACTATTTTGCGAATAAATAATTGGTAATAATAATTAAGGTATTTATCTGAGGAGGATGGTGATAAAGTTGGGGGTGCAAAAAGTTTGACACTTACAAATCAAAGTGTAACATTTTTTTTCCTGAATAATAAAAGAGTTTAAAATTTATGTTAGGTTTAACGGGCATCGTAGCACAGAGGATAGCAATTTACCATTATACTATCTGGAGTCAAATGTATCTTTAAATTATTCAGGTCATAGACATTGATTTTTTTCAGGTAGACAGTCCTTAGCCACTATGCATCTAAAAGGGGTCATTAAGAAATGAGTGTCTAACTATTATTTATTTGAAAATAAAGATCAAAGATTAATCAGTGTTGATCATATGAATATCAATATAAACTAAATTATTGCATTACAGCAGGACTCCACTGTTGATGGGGGAGATGCTTACATTTACTTTATTTGAACATAAACTCGCTGCTATATATACAATTGTTTTAAAATTATATTTTAGATTTGTTCTCTTAGCAGAATTTTATCCGGTAAAACATCGGGGTAAATTATTAGTTTTTCATCAGGTAAGTTATAACTTAGTTAATTTTAAAAATAATAATAATAAATTTCATGAATTTTATATGCTTTCTATTAATTTACATACATTAACATGTTCCCAAATGACATTATGGGTTTAAAATTTCTATCTTAGGGCACATACTATGGAGAATCTAAAAAAGATAGATTTGATTCAGTTATAATATCATTTGAAGCTTATACTATATTTTCACATATAAGTAAATATTAAACATAAGTACTAACAGCTAATTGATTACCATATGCAAATGGTATTATCCTAAATACTTTTACATCACCAGCGATGCCATGTCAATCAATAGAAAAGACACGTGCTTCGCGATCTCGAAAAGGTGTGGATGTTATAATTTGCATGCATTTGCATAGAATCAACAGCATGTAAAAAGAACTATGATTATGGAGCTGCAGGTGCTCCGAAAGCACTAAGTCCATAAATAGAGGCTCACTAATAGTCCATAAATAGAGGTTCACTAATAACAAACTTATAGCTTCACCTTAGCTATTAATCTTAGCTTAACAGTAATTTAAGACTAATAGAATATTAGCAATAAGTTGTCATAGCAATTATTCAGCTAATAAATTTTTATTATTATTATTTGAATACTACCTTGATAAAAGATTGTTGATATTCCAATGATTTATTTAAGCAATGTGATAAATATATGTATACATTTTTTCTAGTCTTTTTGATTTTTATTAATGTATCTCTTATCTAAACTCCACCATAATGCAGTCATTCATCAGTGCAGAAACTCATATCACCCTCTCTTATTATTCATAGAAGTTTGGTAAGTCTTAAAAAAAAGGGGGGGGGGGGTAAGCAATTAACAAGGGGCAGGGAAGATATAACTAAGTAAAGAGTAAAACTGAAATCATACTACATGAAAATTAGAAGATAAAGGCTCTTTTCATTTATTTAAAAGAAATAAAATATGTGTCAAAGTTAATTTAATTACTTACAGAGATTGGAATGTGTGTGTGTGCTTAAATGAAAGAGATGATTTCAAAATACATTAAAAAGAAAAGGTACATATATGTGTGTGTATAAAAGGAAGTTGAATTAAAAAAAAAAACGGAAAATAAAGCTGCTCGACTGATAAGCAAAGATGTAATGGGAATAATTAATTAGTGATAGCTATCAATAAACAACAATGGGAATAATTAAAAATCTATATCTTATCTAATCTAAGAAGAAATGTGAATTAAGAGATAATGAACTTTTAATTAATAAATTTAATTAATTTAAAGTTTAATCAAACTGCTTTGGAAGGATAAGAATGATAAGAGGGCCACATATAAATAGGCTTGAAAAAACTTGTCATTATTATTATCATTGTTATTCATCATATACCCAATATAGTTTCCAGTCTCTGTGCAAACAAAATTATCTTGTGAACTCCAAGAAAACCATGTGTTGCTAATCTGAAGTTGAAGTATACCATTGTACTCCATTGTCTGACTGTCCCCAAACACCTGAAGTTCTCTAATTAGCCAGAATGAACATCTAATAACCTGAGATTCTTGAATGTCTATCTGCTGGACTGAAATGCAGCAAGATATATCAGTCATCTGTAAATCTAAATTCCAACTGGTTGGTGCATCAAGTTCTTCACAAGAGCAAGAAAGCAGCCAACTATCCAGAGGAAAAGAAACCTATAGGTAATACTAATTTCTTTCTTATTCCCATTCCTAGTGTGACATTCATTTATTATTGTAGCCATTGCAATCTTTGAGGATGAACTCTATAACCAGCATAAAAAACAATTTATGTCCAGGTTTAGTGTAATGAACAGATATTCATAAAACTTTCCAAATCATCCAAACAAATAGTTTACATGGTAGAAAGTGTGTGCATCATATATAATATTAATGTTTTATGTTTATTTATAATATGTGTGCCTGTTATATGTAATCATTATTTTATTCAGGAAAGGGATGATAAATGAGTTCATAAATTAGTTAAAATATTGTAAAATAAATTATTTTTGGAAACTTAAAATTTATCGGTCAAGTATTTTAATCATGCCACTAATCATCACTTAAAGCAGTTTATTGTATTATATTTCCATTGAACTAGTTGGTATAAATCAGGTGCTGTATTAATAGCCATCATTCAGGGCATGTTAATTACTTTGTGCAATTAGCTGGCACCTGAATTTACTTCAAAACAAATAATGTGCCTTGAATGACAGGGCTTGAATTTAGCAGCCGAGAAGTTTTATATCTTGGAAAGGTGGCCATAAGTTATATCTTGTATAACTTCGGTCTTGCTATAGGTACCCTTTGGGTACAATACATCTCTGCTTGAGGGATTGTATGCTCTAATATTTAAATTACAATTGGAGTGGTTTGAGATTTATAATAAATAATTTGTAATATTTTTTGTAGTTAAGGAATTATATAATAACAGTGATCATTTACTCCCACCCAGTTCATTTGGCTTTCCCAATATGGGTGCAGAACCATCATGTATGACAGCAATTAATCATATGTCAGGTAAAATTAAAAGAAAAATAAAAATTTAAAGAAATGTTAAACAGCATATAATTAGAGTTGTAAAGTGATATGATTTAAATTAGAGAATGGACTGAAACAATTTTTTTCTTTCTAAATGAAAAGAGAGTGAAAATATTAAAGGAAGTTTTAAGTAAAAATAAACAAATATCTTCTATAGTTTAAAAAAAAGAAAAGAAAGTATAATGAAAATTGTGTTGTTGAAAATGAAGTAATAGTTTTAGAATAAATTGCAGAAATAAAACAGTTTCCTTAGTTGTAAAGAATCAAATTACATAAATGATAATAAATAAAATTCTTTATAAAAATTAAAAGAAGTAAAATAATAAATAATAGCCAAGTAGATAATATAATCAGTGGCAGATATATATTTAGGTAGGCTAGGTATATGTAGGCACAGGTAGAGATGATAGGACTAAGTGGTTTGGAGTGAGCTGTATGCTTTGAATAAACAAATATTTAAAATAAGAAGGGAAAAGTAATATAGAGACAGAAATAATGGATAAAGATATAGAGCCTGAAGAAAGTCTGATATCTTTTAAAAATCCCCAATAGTGGAAAAAGAGAAAGAAGAAAATGAGACCCAGACAATGCTCAAAATGATGAAAGCTGAAATGAAAGAAATATGGCAAGAAATAAAACAAAGTCAGCAGGCAATGAAGGAGGAAATTAGTGAACTCAAAGTGGAAATGAGAGAAATGAGACAGGAAATAATGCAAAAGTAGAGAAAAATCATGTAGCCATACAAGTCATAGAGATAGATTTGAATAAAGAAAGCCAGGAAATGGTGATAGTAAGAGAAAGCATGAAGGAAGTGAGAGCAGAATAGAGCAAGGTAGCATGAAATCTAGCAATTTGGAAATGAAAATAATACAGGTAGAGGAGATGTGCTAGGAATGGAGAAACATAGCTAGAATGACACAGGAGGAATTAAGTATGTTAAATAAAGGAGGCATTCAGAAATAAATAAAATGGGGAATTGACAAAACGATTGAAAAATGAGAAAAGGCATCTCTTATTATAACAGAGGGTAGAGACATTATAAAGTCAGACATGCAAAAGATATGCATAGGGATAACTAAGGGCTTAGAATATAGACTAGATCAGATGAAACATAAATATAAAGGCTATGCCAGTGATAATAGATCAGGGGGACCAACCAGTAGATTCCTGAAGGAAAAGTTTATTATCGCAATATTTAAGTCCAAAACAGGAGATTCCATTAAAATACCTGAAAGCCAGTCTGTTTCAGATCCAGGAGTGGCTGGAGGGGGATAGAGTAACAGTTGCTAGTAGTCACCTTCAGGGAACAACCTTGGATTAGTGGCACACCCTGTATATTATACCACGGACATTTGAGGAATATAGGCACACCATTTTAAGAACATTTTGGAGCAAAGCCAGACAGGACAGGATACTCTATAAAATATTCCTGGAGAGATATTCTAGCATCTATGAAGAAACACACAATTTTTTTAGACAAGTAGTAAAACTCAAGGTGTTAATGGCATTTCCATTGTCAGATGATCAAATCATAAGGTTTATCTGGCATAACATGCTACCATACATACAACAAATGATATTAAGTAGTAATGGACAGTCAGTGGAAGAAATGGCAGAATGTTTGACACAGGTAGACTATGGGAATCTGGCAAAGGGAAACTGCAGATATATACAGGAGAGTAGATCATTATAATGATCAAGTTGTCTGAAAAAGGGAGCCGTTTGATCGAACATGATTGATATTAATTGGATGGATTGCTAAAGGAAAAAAAATATATACACAAGGGATTTGTAAATGGATTATGAATTGAATAAAATTATTTCAATGTAAGGGATAAACATGAATATGAGAATTTTTAAATAATAATATATGTGTGTGTTTACAACTACAGATGGTGAAACAATCTTATATTTTGATAATTTTTAAAATTACATTCATTTAAAATGTTTAGTGATGATTGTAATTGTATTATTTTGTTGTAAATAGTTGTTTTAACAGATCATCAATACCTCTAAAATAGATATATGTAATTGCAAATGATTTAAAATAATATTGTAAAGGTTAATAAATATTATAAATGGAATAAATAAATAAATTTAAGTTTAAGTTAGGAATGTCATAGAGATCGAGTTGAAAGAAAGGAGAATAGAAGAATAAAAGTGAGATTTAGAGAAAGAATAAAAAGTGTAAGGCTGTAGTCTGGGTGAAGATAGTACCTGTAACGGACTATCAGGGGAAATATTCTCAGGGTGAAGATTCAGAAAGGTTTGGGTTCATCCGATTATTCTATACATATGCATACTGGGAACAATCAGATTAAGCTGCAGGTCAGTTCTTGTGCGGGAGGGAGTCCCCATTCTCCTTAATTAGGCACACTGGAAACAACTAGGATCATCTGCAGATTTGTTCATGGAGAGAATCCCCACATATTCTGAATATTATAGTGTAAGCTGAATGGTCAGTCAAAGAATTCTGCCATTCCCAGCATCCCCATTCTACTTTTTTTGATGTAGTCTCATAGTTTGAGTGCATCCCAATGTCCAGGAGAAACCCAGCATAGAAGCTTCATTTATATACATATAAGTCAGTATAAGCCAGCAAATTCTGCATCAGCCTCATAAAAATCCCTGTGTCACTAGAAAGGAGTGTTGCCCTTATGGCTGTCATTCAGTACTGGATTGTTGTCAAGCAACATTGTCAGCTTTAAAAGATGTGTAGTTCAGGAAAATTGCCCTCAGCATTGTGTCAGCTCCAAGAAATGAATTTAAGAAGGAAAAACTTAGGTAAAAATAAATAAATATAATAGTTGTAACTAAAACAAAAGAAAATAATATATTAAGGAAGTTATTAGAGATAAAATGGTCAAAATGATGCAATCAAGGGAGCTGTGTAATATACTGCTAATCAAGCTTTACATGGATATAATAAAATTTTAAGTTTAAAATTTTATACAAAAATAGGAAAGAAAAAAAATATTAAAAAGTTGAAAGTCATTATTAAAATGTTTAAAAGAAGTTATTTTTGTTTTGTTTAAAAAATGTAGCACAGATCACCAGAGGGAAGAATGAAGGAAAGAAAGCTCATCATTATTCATAGAAGACTGATAAGACTAGAAAAAAAGAGGGGGAAAGGAAAGCAATTAAAAGGGAAGGGGAGATATAACTAAGTAAAGAGTAAAACTGAAATCATAGTACATGGAAATTTAAAAAAAAAAGCTCGCTTTTCATTTATTTAAAAGAAATAAAATATATGTGTCAAAGTTAATTTCATTACATATAGAGATTTAAATGTATGTAAATGAAAGAATTGATTTTAAAATACATTAAAAAGAAAAGATACATATATGTGTGTGTATAAAAGGAAGTTGAATTTAAAAAAAGGAAAGTAAAGCTGCTCGACTGATAAGCAAAGATGGAATGGGAATAATTAATTAGCGATGGCTACCAATAAACAACAATGGGAATAATTAAAAATCTATATCTTATCTAAAGTTATATTAATCTTAGAAGGAATGTGAATTAAGAGACAATGAACTTTTAATTAATAAATTTAATTAATTTAAAGTTTAATCAAGCTGCTTTGGAAGAATAAGAACAATAAGAGGGCCACATATAAATAGGCTTGAAAAACTCATTATTATTATTATTATTGTTATTCATCGTATACCCAATATAGTTTCCAGTCTCTGTGCAAATAAAATTATCTCATGAACTCCAAGAAAACCATGTGTTGCTAATCCGAAATTGAAGTATACTGTTGTACTTCATTCTCTGACCATCCTAAAACAACTGAAAGTCTCTAATTAGCTGTGATGAACATCTAATAACCTGAGCCACTTGAATGTCTACCTTCCAGACTGAAATGCAGCAAGAAACCCAAGACATCTGTAAATCTATATTCTAACTGGTGTGTGCATCACATTCTTCACAAAAGAAAGAAAGCATCTGTCTATCCAGAGGAATGTGTTTTGGAAAAGAAACCTATAGGTAATATTAATTTCTTCCTTATTCCCACTCCCAGTGTGATGTTAATTTATTATTGTAGCCATTGCAATCTTTGAGGACTCAAGTGTCAACAGAAATGAACTCTATAACTAGCATAAAAGAACTATTTATGTGCAGGTTTAACATAATAAACAGATATTAATAGAACTTTTCAAATCATCCAAACAAATACTTTACATGGTCAAATGTGTGTGCATCATTAATGTTTTATGTTTATTTACAATATGTGTGCCAACTATATTATATATGATCATTCTTTTATTTAGTAAAAGGATGATAAATGAGTTTATAAGTTAATTTAAAGTATTACAAAATAAATTATTCTTGGAAACTTAACATTTGACAGTCAAGTCTTTTAATCATGCCACTAATCATCACTTAGCAAAGGATTTATTAAAGCAGTTTATTGTATTATATTTCAATTGAGCTAGTTGGGATAAATCAGGTGCTGAATTAGTAGCCGTCATTCAGGGCATGTTAATTACTTCATGTAATTAGCTGGTGCCTGAATTTACTTCAAAACAAATAAAGTACTTTGAATGATAGAGGTTGAATTTAGAAGCCGAGAAGTTCTGTAGCTTAGAAAGGTGGTCATAAGTTATACCTTGTATAACTTCAGTCTAGCCATAGGTACCTTTTGGGTATTATACTTCTCCACCTGAGGGATCATGTGCTGTAATATTTAAATTACAGTTGGAGTGGTTTGAGATTTATAATAAATAATTTGTAATATTTTTTGTAGTTAAAGAATTATATAATAGCAGTGAACATTTACTCCCACCTGGTTCAATATATATATATATTGAATATATATATATAGATACCAGTTCATATATATATATATATTGAACCTGATTGAAATCCGATTAAGTTTTTAATTTTCACTAAACTTAATTTTTGTTAAAATGTTTAAATTTTATTATTATTTAAAAAAAGAATACGTGTATCAAAATACACAAGCACTTATATGTAAAACGCTTCATTTCAATGTTTATCGATTTATTTTAAAATAGTTTTCATATACCGCTTGTTTTTACTTTAAATCAATTAATTAAAAAACAAGCAATCTAGCTAATTACATTCCTGTGGCTTTTATTTTAAAGAGCGGAGATTTGATTTTTATGTAGTTGCTTTCGTTTCAATAATCCCTGGGTAAAATTCTTAGATAGATTGAGCGGGAGATTAATATTTGCCCTGCCTTAGGCGTAGAAATTGGACAACAAGGAAAGGGTTTCGCGGGAAATGGAGCGAGATATAAATAGCCCTGAAAATTTGGAGTGTCAGTTAATTCATTATTTATAACTAGACAAGCTGTTTCTCAAGTGAAAGTTTATATCATCACAGACATTTAAATTCTTAAAGGACATTATTAAATACTTTTGCTTGCAACAAGATGAAAAATTCTATACGTGTTACCACCACCCAAATGGCTTGCTAACTCAACAAAAGACGGATCGCTAACTTCCAAGTTTGCTCCAGTAATGTCTTAAACACCTAGAAGAAGCCGGAACCTCTTTACATCTACCTTGCTGTCTAAGGACCTGAAAATGAACTAAAATAATAGTGCGCACTCTACGTGAACATTGCTTTTACCGAAAGGTAACTATTTTCGTTTTTATTCTTCCCAGGGTAAATTAATTCCCATTAAATCTCCGCTCAATCTAATCATCAATGTGTATTCCTAATTTATATAGCCTCATATTTAATATTTGCTGTGTTTTCTAATATTTTGTTGTGGGTCTTGGAATCTTAGTTTTAAGATTCCAAGTTGCTTTCAATTGTTGTTTATTGGAGAGTGACAAGTGAGTTTTCTATTTTTATGTGTTTTTATAAATGCTTTGGCAGTCATGCCTTTTAAATGCTTACCTGTAATTATGTCAATATTCAATAATTAATTTTAAACTCTATGTTTGCCCTATTGCTAAACCTCCAAAATCTTTTGGCTGACGACTTTATTGTCTAATTTTCCGCAGGTGGGGATTTCATTTCTTATATCTCTGAAGGCGGAAATTAGAATTGTTTTCTTTGTAATTTTATAAGTTGTCAGCAGGAAGATAATATTTATCCCTTTTTAAATTACAGGTGTGCAATACCTTCGTTCTGCTAGAGTATTTAAACTTGTAATATTTCGTACTCATGTGCACTCTCCGATAGATTCCTTTTTGTATTTATTATGTGTGCTTTAAATTTATCAGAGCGTGTACTCAGAATTTGTTTGTAAGTTTATTTTCTTTAAATGCTGGGGCAGACATAACTGTTTTTATAGTTATTTACTTGTCCCTTATTGAGACCTTTAATTATTAATTTTAAAGTAATTTTCGCCAATCGTTTGGCTGGGATTCACCAGTTTTTAATTGTTTTACTTTCTTTCAATCTTATTTTTCAGTTGTTCTTGAGGTGGATCAATCACCGTTATTTTAAATGTAGTAATAGGTGCAGTTCTTACCAATATAAGGACATTCGAGGTCTGACCATGTTTAGATCTCGAAAAGCTCATCGGCACTGGCTTCTTTGATCTATTTCAAGGACGTATTGTTTGAATATCTGAAAGTGAGAACCAATGTTAAGATGAATCCTTGGCTGAATGAAATTTGTTTCCTCCCTTTTAAATTTGTTTATTAGAGAATCAGTAGATCTGCCAGAGCATTGCATTTAGTCTTTCTGGTACACGCCTGAGCTAATCATATTTGTTAACTTATAAACTTTTCTTATAAGTTATTCTTCTCTGAATAAAATTTTATTAAATATGTTTAAACTTAATTTGGCTGACGTTTGTCTTTGTGCTTTTGTCTCAATTGTCTAAACAATTTAAGATCTCTTGTTTCTCCCTGAGTCTAGTCAGCGCAAACCATCATCATCATCTATTCTGATCACAGTAAACAAATTTTCCAGACACATAGTGGTCTGGTGGCTCCCTCTGTATTAGAATAGATTGATAGACAAAATTAAAAGCTTTCGTCTGGCACATAATATATATATATATATATATATATAGAAAATGCAAGCTATAGGCAGGTTAAAAAATTTTTAACTTGTTTTTGTTTATTTATATATATATATATATTGTACCGTTTATTTATATATGGTACAAATATATATATTGGCATTTGGTAAAAGCTAAAAAAAAGATGCAGCTAAATTTTTTTTAGTTGTATAATTTATTTTTTTAAAACATACAATGAAAGTTAAAATTTTCGTCCACATTTTTTTTATCTAATTAAAAATAAAAGTAAAAATTGGAGAGAACAAAAGACATACAAATTACTAATCCAGATAAATTCAAAGAATTCCAAAAGTAAAAAGATTACAATTAGAAAATTAAAAGAATTCCAAAAGTAAAAAGATTACAATTAGAAAAAATCTTTTTAGGTAATTAAAGATAGCAGAATTATGCTAAAAAATAAAGACTTTGTAATGTAAATTTGATAAAGAATGTACAAGATTATAAATCTAAGCACCATGATAATAATAACAAGCACAGAAGTTTCAAAACTGGATTGAGGTATAAAAAGAAGAGGATAACTTCGATCTGGGTCTTTCATTTATTTGCTGGTTACGTATTCTTAGAGTGGAGTTTTCTGTGAGAGTGACCTGTTGTCATGAAATGTGGTTGCAGTGGAACACTACTCACTTGCTGAACGAAGTTGTCACACAAGAATGGAAATGAAGCCTTGTGGACACCATCTTTTGCAATGAAGGTCATCACAAGTGAGCTTCTTGCTTCAGCTACAGAACAGACCAGATGCCAGCAGGAGAGACCAATTATAATCTTGGGATCCCATAAATCTTTACAAACGTACCGGTAAGTTAAGATTAACTATTCCTGATTGTGACAAAATTAAGCGTTTGCAAACAATTCTTAAAACTATGCTTAAAATAATCCCAATAGAGACATTAATTTTTTTATTCAAGAGACATTCATTTTAAGGAACTTTCAAGAAGAAATTTGGAAGTGAACTGTAATTGTGAAACTGTTTTTTTTATTAATTGATTCATGTCTGGATTAGCATGTGTTCTCTCCAGTTTTAATTAATTAGTAATTTCTCTTTAAAAATTTTAATTTGTTAGAATAAAATATTTATTTCTAATACCAACTTTTCCTTGAATGTTATTGATGATTATTATTAAATTTATTAATATTAGTTTAGTAAGATTTGAAAATATAATTTACCTTTGCCAATATGTGTTGATTAAGCTCCAATAATAATAATATTTAGAAAATAATTCTAGTTATGGTAAAATATGATACTGATTCTTTTAAAAACATTTTTCTTTTTAATTTTCGAGACGCGATGCGACGGATTTTAGTGGATTCTTGTATGAATCCTGGCACCCTTATAAAAGAAATAAAAGCTGATTCCATCGATAGCATAAGTCATAACAATTACTAGGTAGAGTTGATCAGGAAATATAGTTATGTTTTTAGAAATAGGAATGAAACTTTTTTCTTTTTCCATAACTTGATCAACTCACGCATTTTATGTGTAACAGACCTAGTCAGACGTGGAAAATGTTTCAATATATATATATATATGTGTGTGTGTGTGTGTGTAAAATAAATAAAATGTCCATTAATTAAAAACAAAATTGTAATTATAATTGAAATAATAAATTTAACAGTTTACAAACTATTACAAACAATCCTTAAATCCACAGAAGTAAAAGTAAACCTGCTCAACTGCCATTAAATTTAATGGCAGTAGAGGCAGGTTTAAGAAATTAACTGAAAGTACTTCTGCGGATTTAAGGATTGTTTGTAATAGTTTGTAAACCGTTAAATTTATTATTTCAATTATAATTACAAAATATATATATATAATTAATAAAACAAGTCACAAATTGTGCTACTTGCTTTTAAAATTCTCTGTTTGCACTTATAACTAAAGCTTGTTTGGAGCTAGTGGCAAGCTCCATCTAGTGAACACACACACGCACACACACACACATATATATATATTTCAACAAAAAACTTCAACAAAAGAGCTATAATAGTTAATGAGAAAGCTTGTTTAGACTCCAGAATGGTCAATTAATCATAATTGAGTTTTTTTGGCACAATCAGAGGTTAATGGTTATATCTGTTTACATGACTATAGTTTCCTCATTTCTATTCTTTATTATAATAACAATCCATGGAAATATTTAATTCAGCACACATATATTGTATTGGAAAACTAAATTGTGTCCATTCTGATGACTTAGAGAATTACAAACAAATAAATATATCTATGCATAATCATAATTTTTTTTTCATGTAACATAACATGTCATTAATTTCCATGCTATTCTATTTACCATCATAAAAATAATATAATAAAAATTTAAGTTTCCTAAGTTTAATTAAGATTGACACTGATGATAATGATAAAACCATGGATCCCTTATATAATTATTATTATTTACAAGATATCCAAATTATATTTCCTCATCATTATACATCAAACCATTTTTTAATTGTATTTCACTCATCCAAACCAGCATTTTTTGTATATGATGTTTGCATAATATCATCTAATATTGAGTGCCATCTTAATTTGTAAAAAGCACGTATGTGTGTATATATATCATTAAAAGTCAATCAACACTTTGACAATTCCAATATTAATAACAATCAACAATTTCAAACTGTTGTCAAGGCAACCTCCTTTTAACACACACACACACATATATATATATATGATTGTCATCTTTTGATTATATTATAGTTCTGATAATGTATTATTATTCTCTCAGCCAGTACAACTGGTTTGGATCAGTTGCTGTCTTTGGAAACATCAGATCATGCTGAATCTAATTAAAAATTACTTCACACCTTTATGCATTAGCATGCTGTCATGATGAAGCATGCTCTTCTCATTTTGCCACAAAATGGAATATTTACATTTTACTGAATCATGCAAACAATTTCAGAACTAAGTTTTAAATACCTGATCATTACAAATTCTGAATGAACAATGCTATTTGCATCCCCCCCCCCAAATCAACATTGACTTGACAATGAACTTCACTCGCTATGCTTTTTTGGGATGTGGTCAATTTGACACTTCTATTAAACCACTCATAAACTTGTGTTTTCCGCATAGCAACTGGTTTGTAAGTTGATTCAAGTTTTACAATTGTTATTCCTGTCATTTTTTCTAAAAGAAAACAGAATTTTCATTAAGCATTTGGTGGTCTAGCATAACTGCCTTTCATGCAGCTGGTCTGGGTTCACTTCCCAGTAAATGCTTTGACATATAAAAGAAAGAAAAGAAACCAGAATTTCGTCACTCCAATTTTTCAGCAATTACAAAAATTGATAAATACATAAAATGAGCTTTAAAAAAAAAGACCTTTATAGCATTACAATTTTATATCATGATTTCATTCAGCTAGATTTATAAGGTAGAAGAATGTACTACAACAGGTATACCTACCAGAGAACTTCTGCATATTTTGGGTCTCTCCTTATATATGTGTAAATTAATCCATGCAGCATTTCAAGAAAGTGTAAATACTGAATGACCAAATCTCCATATGATATTTCAATATCAAAAGGCCAACCTTTTTTTAAAATTAACAATTCATACAAAATACTTCATGATCTTATAAAAGTTGTCAGTTTGACAAGTAATTTTATTTAATCTGAACTTTTAATTAGTTTTATGTGATAAAAAGCCTTTTCTAAAATGCAAATAAGTATATTAATCTTCATAATTTCTACACATTTTAAAACTATTTCTGAAAGAATAATTTTTAGTTGCAAATTTATCAAATTATGACAGCAGTGATTAGTTGACATGGTAACACTAAGAAGACTAACATCATATATGACATATGGCAGAGTAAATCCATATCTCCAAAACTGTTTACAGAATTGAGTGATTAAAAATACATCATCTAGATTCCATAGATTATGAGGTAATTTTTGAAAATATCGTTTCTTAATTTCAAAAGTTATCAGGTGGAAGTAGGAAAAGAGAACTAAAAATAAATATCCAAAATGATTAAAGGAATATTCAATAGGTTTCATCAGAAAAATAAAATAAAGAGTGATTATCATGAGTTAGAAGTTGGTTAGATTATTAATACAATAGAACTGTAATCTGGGTAAATATATGCAAAGATGTATACGAGATATGCTTAAAATATGAACTAGCAATTTTTTTTGTTTTTCGCCTAGTGCTCTTTTGACTAAGTTATATTAATCGTAGTCATGGCAACTGACAGAGGGGAGAAGATTGCATCAATTGCCATGGTTATGACTAATATAACTTAGTCGAAAGTGCACCAGGCAAAAAGTTGCTATTTCAGATTTTATGTGTATTTTTTATATGTCTTTGTATATGTTATGATAGATTATAAGAAACTGTCATTATTAAAGTTAAAAATGTAAGGATTATCTAGCATTTCTAATTAAACTAAAAATGAATATGAATTAATCAGTTAGGATGCTTGACTACCAATCTAATAGATTATTGGTTCAATTCCAAAAAAAACCCCCATCTGATATAGAAAAGATTTCAGGTCCAAAACCCACAAATATCCATTAAACACGATTGTGGATTCAATTTTGAAAAATTTCTGATCCAGCAATTTAAGTTCATGTCAGATATCTTTAATTAAGAAGGTTGGGAATACCCCCCCCCCAAATATTTAGAGTTAAGTTATCCTAAATTTATGTCTTAGAAAATTGTGGGTTTAAATACTATTTTTAATCCAAAAGGTGATAGGTTCAACATACAAAAATTTGATTTTATATTTCCAAAAATTTCTGATAGAGAAAGTTGGGGATGAAATATCCAGAAACTTTCTATTCAAAAGATTATAAATTCTAATCCTAGAAACCACTGATCTACAATTTTATTGATTCAAATGCCATAAACCTTTAATCCAAAAAGATGTGAATTCATATTCTATAAACTTGTAATCCAGAATGTTGGATATGCATCACAATTTCTGATTGAAAAAGTTGTGGGTTCAAATTCCAGAAATTTCTATACCAAAAGATTGTGGATTTTGAAAGTTGTATTTCATGTTCCAGAAAGTTTAATTCAGACCATTTTGTATGTTAGTCAATGCAAATGCAAGAAATGAATGCTCCAATCTGGTTAGTAAGTATCACCATTTTTATATTAGCAAAGTCCACAATTTATGCAAATTAAAAAAATAATACTAAAAATGTAACCTATATATTTAGTGTATATTTATTCTGAATTGTTAGAAAATCTGAAAAAAAGATATAAAAGTGAAGAATGTAATTTAAGAAATTCTATACTTTAAATTTAAATTTTACTATAAATAATTTGGAATGATATACAGAGAATAATATATTCTAATAACGTCTTACATAGGGTATATATAAAAGAAGTACCAATGTAAGATAAATGATATATATTTTCATTTTTAATATGCAGAAAGAGCTTTTTATTCTGCCAAATCTATAAGAGATCAATTAGAAAAATTCCATTTAAGAATGTGCCATATCTTTTATTTCTAAAAGGTAGCAAAATTACAGCACAAATCAGTATATTTTTCAGCATGTTAAATGTGAAGATATTAAGAGTATGATTGTAAATGAACATCTTTCAATGAGACCTCTTATTCTTTGAAGAGCAGGTCTCTTCATACTACATCAACTCATTGGAATATTGACCATTAAGTAGTTATCCTTTTTACCTTTTTATATGATTGAACCTGATATCCAAACATCCTAAGGTTTTGAATACAAGGCAATATACTTTCATAGTTGTATAGATCTGGCTTTAAGATAGTTGTAATATATTTTAGGGATCTCAATTTTATGTCAAACTATAGCCTGTCTTCCTTTTGCCTTAAAAAATTAATTATATTGGAAACATCACTTGATATTATGAGCTTATTCATATTCCTCCAAGACCAGTTCTCTTCATGCTATTCCAGTGCCATCTGTTGTAAGCTGAAGTAACCAGTGAATAACAGGCATTCACTGATGATTCAGACTTAAAGTAGCTAGCTCTACAATAGTATAAAAACAACTGTTCATGGGAACATTAGCAAACTAAGAGAGCCAGTCATAAGATATTGTTAGTATTAATCTAACTTATAGCAAATTGCTCAAGGATAAGGTAAGGAAAACTGCTCTTGGATGCAAAGTAGGCTGAGAAAGTCCTGCTATGTTGTTGATTAATCATCTTTTACAATAAATGATTGCAGATTAAGGTGAAGAAAATTACTCTTGGAAGCACCTAAATAAACTGAAAAAGGGATGTGATATTTGCATTAATATTCCTATTTTGCAATACATATCTCTAGTGGAGAGTGAAAAAAATTGCTTTTAGAATAAAATAATAATCTAAGAAAGTCATTTGTTATTACTGTTTGTATTAATCTTAGCTCATAATAGGTAGCTCTAGAGTAGGGTGAAGAGATCAGCTATTGATAGTATCTGCATTAGTTAAGAAAGTTGACTTCTTATACTTTATCATTCTTTTTTAGATAGCTAACTTTCATTATGTAACATTTAGATTCTTTTGTACTAGTAGTCTTTTAAATAACAATAGTAAACAACTAATAATATCACATGAATTTTCACATATTTACTTATGTCTTTCTATGAATAGTTATCTTTACTCAAGGCTAGATTCATTCACTCTTAAGTAATTAAAGAAATCAGAAACTGGACTGGAAATAAAGATTCATCATACTATAATAGCATATTATCCATTAATTACTCAAATTTACGATGGATAGATCTAGAACAGAGTTAAGAAAATTGCTCTTGGAAACCTATGAGTAAACACAAGAGATGTTATACGATATTGTTGGTATCAAATTTTGTAGAAAGAAATTAGAAGGGGGCTACAGTTGTTATAGAAATGAGAACTCCATAATATATAAAAACTGATCTGTTGTTGATATTATATAGCTATGTAAATGAATTAGCTTAGGTTTGAAAACTTAAGATTTTTAAAATTTTATGTTATTATTTTAAATAAGCATTTATTTTATATAGCGCATAATTATAAATTGTAATACATTAAAGATCAGCCTTTCAAACTGTTGTGCATACGCTTTTTACGAGTGTTAATAATAAATGAATACTTTAACTCCCAACACAAGATATAGTATTTAAGAAAGAATAAAATGAATCCACTTATTCTTTCCAACCCAAATGCTTATATATGGGCAAATCTTAAGTATTGGAAGTGAAAGTGTGAGGATAGGCCACTCACTTTAAATTACTGTTTACGATGTCTGAACGAAATTATCTAGAATTTACTAAACGTCATTCTCAAATGATAAGCATTTATTTTATATAGTGCATGTTTATAAATTGTAATACATTAAAGATCAGCCTTTCAAGCTATTGTGCATAAGCTTTTTATGAGTGTTAATAATAAATGAATACTTTAACTCCCAACATAAGATATAGTATTTAAGAAAGAATAAAATGCTTATTTACATATGTTTAAGTTTCATTTGAGAATGCCGTTTAGTAAATTCTAGATAATTTCGTCTCAGACACCGTAAACAGTAATTTAAAGTGAGTGGTCTATCCTCACGCTTTCACTTCCAGTACTTAAGATTTGCCCATATATAAGCATTTGGGTTGGAAAGAATAAGTGGATTCATTTTATTCTTTCTTAAATACTATATCTTGTGTTGGGAGTTAAAGTATTCATTTATTATTAACACTTGTAAAAAGCGTATGCGCAATAGCTTGAAAGGTTCATCTTTAAGTTACTATTTTAAGTAATACAAATGAATAAAATGTGTTTTTGGATGCATAAAGCTATTAGCTTTGAATGCTAGTATTCACTGATGGAAGCAAAAGACAGAAACTGGTTTGCCTGGGGTTATGAACTTTATAGCACTATACCATCTGGTATCCATTGATTATTCAAGCTTTCCGAAAACGATTTTAAAATAGAAAGAAGATAATCACCAATAATTCTTTGTCATTATTTTGTTTAGTTTATTTCTAGGCTCAAATCTGGATAATTTGAATTCTGTTAACTACCTTACTGAACTATAAGAGCAGAAGTTATTGGTTTTTATTATTTGTACTCGTGTTTTGAAATTTTAAGCCTGTTTGAAAGAGTGGAAGATTCTTGGATTTATTTCCAATTACAAAAAAAAAAAAAACTATTAAAACAATGGAACTGTTAGACTTAGCCTGGAATTTTAATGCTTAAACATCATATGACTTCCAAAAGAATTGATTATAATATATATTTATTTACTAGTTTTGATGCAATGAAAAGTATTATTATAGAATGTTGATCCTTCTTGGTGATAGCTATATAATAAATAATGGCAGTTTTCCACATGCATTATTTAGGCAGCTATAGGTAAAACAATCTTTTTGATAAGTAACCCACTATAGACAAAAGGCATCTCCAACAGGTCCTCATAGAAAAACATTGAAGTAAGTAATTATTATACTCTCCAAATACTTGATTACTTGATAGTAAAGACTTGATAGAGTATCTATCATTGTTTTATTCTCCAGAAAAGAATAATTAAATACACATTTACTGACTAATATTGACTGGATATTGACTATGGACCATCTGTCCGAAAAAATATCTCAAGACTCTTGGAAAAAATTTTAATTTGGGTTCATATCCAAGTTGGTAGATATGGTAGTAGAATGCTACCTTGACACCACAAATTCCTTCACAAACAACTATATTCACAGCTATCACTAATATTTATTAAATTAATTATCACTGATTTTCTTTAACCTTACTGTCTTCAGACATATAAGTTGCACATCATGAAAACCAGGGCCTGATCATCATGAGGTTTTCATGTCATAGGTCTTACCTTTGCATCAATTTCAAAATAGGAAATAAGACAGCAGAAGCTTTCCATTCTAGTATCATCTAGTGTGAGATTGAGTAATTAGTAACTACCAATGCTTCTGCCTTTATCTATAAGGCTTTTAATTCAAAGTTGGAACAAATGCAGCCAATAAAGTAAGATGCTTAAGTTACTGAAGATATCAAAATATGTATAAATTGAATTGGGTTCAAAACCTAAGGTTGATTTGAATTTAAAATTTTCAGCTCATCAGATAAAATGAAGGTGATAGTTGCATGTCTGCAGTCTTTAAAAATTATGATAAGTATTACTAATAAAAATAAAAGAATTGTCTGAGGATGGGAATTTAAGTACTAAAAAAATAAGGATTTTATATGAAACATATAATCATTGACTATTTAAGCACACACAAGATGGCACTAGAATAAAGACCAGCTCTTCTCTTACATTATTTAAGCTAGGAAATTTGATGATTTATTATTGTAGAGGTAAAATTCTCCATACAGTAGTGCCACCCAGTGCAAGCCACAGTAGTCAATGGATTCAAGAAGGTTTGTGCATAAAATTCATCTAATGCTTATTTATCCAATATTCCCCAGTCTAGTTTCCAAGTTGTGGCTTTCATCACTAATGAGTCTTGGATCTGAGAGCACTGAATCTAGATCTTAGGATCTAATGCAAACCTCTAGCAGCCATCTGTTATCTTTTTAATTAATTATAAAGTTATGAGTCACAAATGAAAACCTTGTAATATTTTCAATCCAAGCTCATTCACTTATATATTATTATAACAAAGAATGTGTATTTGTGCAACCACATCTTCATTCTTTAATTACAAGTATAGCTATTCTGATTCCAAAATTTATTTTCTTTTTTCATCTTCTGGAATTAGAATGTGGGTATACTGATTTATTATTGGCTGGTATGATAGTGACAGACTAACAACTATAAACTTTATATATATAAACAAAATACACTAGAATAACTCTATAAAATTAAAAATGCCTATATAAAACTAAAACATAATTTCTTTGCTATAATCAGCTTATGGCTTCTTCCACCATCTTGAAATTAATGTGGTATTGCTACTCAAGATGGCAGAAGAAGCTGTAAGCTGGCTATAACAATGAAATTATTTTTTAGTTTTATATAAGCATTTTTGCTTAAAATATATATTATTGTTATTATTGTAAGATTTATAAATTATTTCTAATATTAGCTATTTCATATATTGCATATTTATCTTCATTATTTTTTTGCTAAATATTTTTTTAAATATTGTAGTTTTTTTCTTCTCTTGGTGTAATCTTTCAATATGTCCTAGCAATGTTCATTATCCCAACTTATGGATGGAGAATTCACGTAGGCATTTCATCAATTCCAGTCACTATAATAATCATTTTATTTAAAGTAAGTATTATAGGTAATTATAAAATTTAATAAAATTTATTTAACTTTTAAATCTTTTATTGATCTAAACTCAAAATCCAAGCATACATTCATATATAAAAAAGTAAAGTATATAGAGATTTATCATAGTTTATCCCATGCATTTGGTGCAATTGATAGAGTATCCAACTTGAGATTGGGAAGTCCCTGGTTTGATTCTGGTGCTCATTGGTCTGGAATGTGAACTTCTTATGAACATAAGCAATAAAGACATTAGCATTTTTGCCCTGCATGTTTTGGTGCCATTGGTAGAGAATTCAATCTGGGACAGGGAGGTCCCAGGATTGATTCTAACAATCAGAGTTCTGGTACTCAGACTTCATATGAACTGCCAAGCAATAAAACCATTTACCTTTTTTACCCTGCATGGTTGATAGAGCATTCAATTTGTTGATTGGAAGGTCCCAGGATGGATTCTGGAGCTTGCAGTTCTACTGAACTTTTATAAACTTCTGAGTAATAAATCTATATGTTTTTTTTTATAGTTTAAATAGAGAAAATAATTATATGATTTTATTACTCAGAACTTCATAAGACATTTTGAGTAGTGAAAAATTTTGACACTTTTATAAACAACTGTCCACCACTTATAAAGCTCTGCTCAAATGTAAGGTATCAAACAGGAGAAAAGGTCAATTTTAATTGTACTACTTTTCTTGCTAAGCAGGGTTTCAACATAACAGTACAGCTCACAGTTATTATTTGAATATTATATCTGGTGCATGTGGTGAACTTTCATTCCATTTTAAGTTTACTTCACTCTTCTGGCTGCATTAACATTTTTTGCTAAGTCTTTTAAAAACAGATTACAACAGTTCACCAATAATTCTTTTTTACTTGTTCTGCACTATAATGTAATTACCCTCATTGATTCTATCAACTTACTTCCTCCTTGCTCTGGCTTCTGATTTTGGACTGCAAGCAAAATCCTCTTTTTTATAGACTACATACACAAAAAACAAAATGTAAAATTTTATTTTTGATTTCAATTAATTTATTTTCCTCTCAGCTCACAAATACATCTTTTAATTTTTACAAACAAAGGAATTTCAAGAATTTTATCAACACTTTATCAATTAAATTTTAATATACAACCTCTTGGTAAATTAAAAAAATAATTTTAAAAAAATTATATTAAAGAAATAAATCCTTAAATTTTTTTATTTATAATAATGTATCTAATTATCTGATATATTAAACACTTAAATTTTTTTCTACAAAATATTTGTACCCAAGACAATGAATGAAATTTTCTTAGTATTTTTAATCAATCAATTTAATTAAAACAAAAATAGTTGCAATATGCAACTATTTTATTACCCATGTGATTACAATATATATATATATCATCAATCTGCTGCAGGATGAAGATCTCTCCAAGTTTAACCCATCTTCGATCTTTAGCTTCTTTTCTCCACAACAACCCTACACATTTTTTATTTCACCTATCCATCTCACATGTGGTCTTTTTCTGGGTCTTTTACAATCTCTTGGAATCCAGTTTAAAATTTCAATTGTCCATCTATTATCATCTCTTCTAGAAATATGTCCAGCCCAACTCCATTTCAATCTTTTAATTTTTTCAATAAGGTCAGTAACACCTGTTTGTTGTCTTACCCATACATTGCGTTTTCGATCTCTTCTTGTTACTCCCAACATACATCTCTCCATACTTCTTTGAGTGGTCTGAAGTCTCTGTATTGCTCTTCTATTAAGTGTCCAAGTCTCAGATCCATAAGTAAGAACTGGTAAAACACATTTGTTAAAAACCTTCCTTTTCAAACACATAGGCATATTTCCTTTTAGTATCAAGTTATTTCTACCAAAAAGCACTCCAACCAAGTTTAATTCTATGATTAATTTCCTCCATTATGTTTCCATCTGTATTAATAATCTGACCAAGGTATTTGTAACTGTTAACTTCTTCTAATTCTTCATAATCAATCTTTATTTTCATATTTTGAGCAAATCGATTAAACATTACTTTAGTCTTTTTAACATTTATCTTTAGTCCTACTTTTCTACTTTCATCTGCTAACTCCTGCAACATTTCCTGCAGCTCTGAAGCATTATTTGCAAAAACAACTACATCATCTGCGAAATCTAAATGACTTAAATACTCTCCATTTACTTTCACTCCTTTAGTTTCCCATTTTAATCCACAAAATACTTCTTGCAGCACTGCTGTAAAAAGTTTTGGAGATATGGAGTCACCTTGTCTTACACCCTTTCTCAATGTTGATTTTCCTAGTATCATTATGTAATCTAATTGTTGCTGTTGCATTTTTATAAATATTCTTTAAAATATGACAATATCCTGGATCTATACCTTGATGATCCAATGCTTTAATCACTGAAGAAATGTGTATAGAATCGAATGCCTTTTCATAATCTACAAATCCAAAACATAATGACAACTCATATTCATTTGTCCTTTCTATGACTTCTCTCAATACCTGGATATGATCTATTGTACTAAAACCACTTTTAAATCCAGCTTGTTCTCTTGGTTGGTGGAAATCCAAAGTTCTCTGTAGACGAGTTGTAATTATCTTGGTAAAATTTTTATATAAAACTGATAAAAGGCTGATAGGTCTGTAATTTCTAATATCTTCTTTATCACTTTTTTTAAATATTAATATTATTACTGCATTCTTCCAATCTTCCGGTTACATCTTTATCATTTAGACATTTGGTATATAACTTTGCTAAAATTGTTTCTATTTCTTCACCTGCTTCTTTTAATATATCAATTACAATTCCATCATTACCTGGAGCCTTTCCCTTTCTTCATACATTTAATTGCATGTCTCACTTCTTCATTTAAAATTCTGGGCAATTCAGAAGATGTAATAGATATAGAAGGTACTTGTTCTTTATTACTATATAATTCTTGATAAAAATCTTCTACCAATTTCATGATGTCATCTCTCTTTTTAGTAATAATTCCATCTTTTTTTCTTATTGCAGATATAAATTTCCTACCAATACCAAAATGTTGTTTAACATTCTTGAGACTTTTATTTTCTTCTACAGCTTTCCTTGCTATTTCACAGTTATACTTTCTTATATCATTTTCAACTCTTTTCCGTACCATTTTACAAAATTCGAGATATTCAATTCTTTTTAATACATCATTTTTGTATATCTTCATATTCCTTCTTTTCTTCATAAATTCTCTAGTCTCAGTAGAAATTTTATTAGTCAATTGCTGCTTTTTTCTACCAGCTATCTTTGTTGCAGTTTTTAAAAGTGTATCAGTTATTTTCATATTAATTTCATTCAAATCTGAATCATGTTCAAAATCTCCTAACACTTGAAACCTATTTGTAAGTTCTAATTTAAATTCATTAGAATGTTTCTGAAGATTAGGAATATCAATTGTAAATATTGTTTTTCTTAATAATTTTTGTCTCTCTAGTTTTACATTAACACGTAACTTACACCTTACTAATCGATGATCACTTCCTGTGTTAAATTTATTAAGAACATTACAATCTTGAAATATGTATTTTCTGTTAGTCAAAATATAATCCAATTCTGCTGTACCTTCATTTGGATGCTTCCATGTCCATTTCCTTTTAACATTTTTCTCAAAAAATGAATTCATAATATAAAGTTTTCTTTTTCTGCAAACTCCACAAGTCTATGTCCTCTCTCATTTCTATTACCATAACCAAAATTACCTACAGCAATTTCATCTTTCATTTGTCTACCAATTCTAGCATTAAAGTCTCCCATAACAATTTTAAAATGTTGTTTACTCTGATCAAAAGCCTTTTGTACATCCATATAAAAATCTTCTACTACTTCATCACTATGAGAACTTGTTGGGGCATAAACCTGAATTATCTGCATTTGGTATCTGCTATTAAGTTGTATAACTAATCTTGCCACTCTGTCTGATACACCATCAATCTCCACAATATTGTTCTTCCACTTTTTATTTATAATGAATCCTACTCCACTTGTATTTTCAATATGTGTGCCTTTATAATAGAGTATATGTCCACTTTTTAAATCAATTGTTTCTTCACCTTTTCTTCTAACTTCACAAAGTCCAATAATGTCCCATTTAATATAAGACAGTTCTTCTTCTAATTCTTGCAATCTTCCTTCACTTGAAAGTGATCTGCAGTTGTAAAGTACCTAAATAAAAAGTCGTCATCAAATGGCAGCCTGGGTCGTCAATCAGGGGATTCTTAGCACCCTCCGCCTTCGGCCACCAACCGCTGCCTTGGTTGGTGACTTTACAGCCTCCTGGGAATAAGGGCCATGCTTTATTTTTGTCTGTCATAATTGTATATATGTATTGGAAAAATATTTATCATTTACACAAACATTCATTCTGCCTTATCAGGCACTGAGAAGAAAGACTATGGTGTTTCTTGATCTTAAACTCAGAGGTAAAAAGCCAATAAACTCACCACACTGACTAATGCATGTTGGTGAGAAGCCCATCCATGTTCGTATACTATATGAATAATCACATAGTAATAACAGCTGCAATGACAAGAACGTATGGAGTGGACATTAGGAATTTGCCCTGTTCGGTTCCTTTAAGGCTTCCAAGAGGAATCAAAGGGTCTCCTTTCAGTTAATAGCAAACTCCTTTCTGCAGCCATATATATATATATTGTACCCTCCTCCCCCGTCGTCTCCATAGAAAACAATCTATAATATGTTTAAAATATATTCCGGGTTCTCTCTCTCTCTAGCTCAGTCTTAACAAAATGAATGAAATTAATTTACTACTAGCTCTAAACTTTAAAATATAAATACAGTTATATTATCAAAAATTTATTATTTTCATGAGACATGGAGCGACGACACGGGGAGCGAGACAGACTACATTGAGATATATCCACATGATACTATCCCAATGGCATAAGAACACTATACTAAATAATCAACTTATGGTATTCTTATGACTTTCCAAGCTCTTTTCATTCCGATTAAGATAATAATCATATCTTATTATTCTTTGTAATAATAACCTAGCTCAATTAAATAATTTAAGTAAAAAATGAAATAAAATCAAATCAAATAAATCTCAGGTTCATAAATTGCATTTAAACTGATTTAAATTACGGTAGTAAACTATGAGAAGGGAATTTTATGTCATAAATTCACTACGTAACAACTAACAATAATAAATAAGAATAATGATAATAATAGTATAATGTAATCCTATTTCTTCTTAAATGAAATAAATAAATAAATATTACGTTCGTGGTAGTATTTAATAATCTGACAATCAAAATACGTGTTGTAATATTAGCATATAATTTATTTTAATATTGTGGCAACCAACTTATGACCAATAAACGATCTAATTATAATCCTTTAATTTTATCATACAAATAAATTTTCAAAAATTATTATAACACTTTTATGTTTATCTACTTTGTGCAAAATTATATGTCTGTTGCAATTATAAATGTGTATTGCGATATCATGCATTCTATGTGGAGAAATATAACTAAGACACGAAGCTTACAAATAAATTTACAACATAGTTTATTAATAATTATACAAATAACAATATTTACATTATGTACATCGGATATCCCTACTTTCCTGTTACAAAATTACTTTACTACTTGATCTCTTAACATTAAATTTCTACTTATTTTATTTTTAACTCTTATACAGTATTATTATTATTAGATATCTGTTTTTAGTTTAGCTTGTTACAAAAATGTATCTATCAATAATTATCATTAATACTTTATATCTCTATTAATTTTAAAATTATATTTTTACAAAAAATTTTTTACCTTCAGTAGTAAAATTTATACAAAATCATAAAATTCTCTTTTATATTATTAAGTTATGGAATCCTAAAGATTCAAAGGCCCTTCTTGACATTTTGATGTTCCGTTTTTATTATTGACTATACAATAATTATTCATCCAATACTTATCCAAGCCTTTGCTTCGTATGGTAATTACACTCATTAACATACCATGCACAAATACATATATCAGTTACACATTATTGAATCATTTTTCAACCAACATGCAATCTCTATTTTTAAATATCATATAAAATATTAAAATTTTATTATTACTTTAAAAACTTTGTTTAGATTTTTCCTTTAAATCTTATATTCATTTCAGAATTACTTTTTAAAAACTATATCATATGATTCTTCATCTCTTTATGACATTTATACTTTCACTTTTAAAATAACAATTCCAACTCATTCTAGTAAATAAACTATTCTTAAATAACGACAACCTAGCTTCATTTCTATTTTATGTATCATTTCTAAAAAATATCTTCCTGACGATGTATATTCATGAAACAAGGATAGCGAAAATAGATGCGCAGGATCAAAACAACTAGAATATTATCCTTCATAAAACTTGACAATGATGGCACAATGAATTTAAAGAACACCATAGAGGAGTGACCTTTATCTGTCTATCCACCTCTACTATAGGAGTGATGCTAAAGCTATTTCTTCAGCTTTATAAAACATCAAAAAGTTTAAAAATACGCAAAAGACACTGTCCAAAATATGTGTTCAGTGATAGGACTTAGTTAGCTATACTGAATTCACACAAAATACTATGATCCCAATATTTGATTTTTTCTTATTTCTTGGCAAAAACATCATCTTGGTTTCCTCTACACCAGTACTACCAAGTCACTATCCGATTTTATTTCTCTAGATTTATCTATGCAGTACATCGACAATTTTCTGTCTACAGTTCTAACAATAATAAAATTCATTTTTAGTTCAAACTATACAGCTATTCTTAAGAAAATCTTTTACTACTTATCTCGTATATTTATAATATACCAACTATTTTAAAAATCATCTGAATATTTTTGCAAACATAAAAGTTCCAAAAGAATCACATAATTATTATGATACCTATATAATTAAGCTATTTTAAAACAACTTATTGCATGCACATTTAAAATTACTACTATCTCAAATATATGTTTTAATGTTGGATAAAATGTGTACTTATAATTTAAAAACTTTCTCACATCATTCTTCATTAATAGATGACCTAAAAAAAATACATTGTGCCATCTATCAGCAATATCACAATTACCAAAGCGATCTCTATCTTCTTGATCGTATTCTGAAGGCTTCACCATTCCATTACTTCTTGTAGATATTTAAAACTTCCATACATACATTTTATTTTTATAATAACATTTCTATCATTCTATTAAGCTATTATATTTAAATATTATTATTCTTAAATTCATGTTTATATGTTTCCCTAGGCTAATATAGAATTTTTATATTTAAAATACAATCAAATAAAATATTAAATTATATTTACGATACTGCTTTGTCGAACTTGCTTGAGAATTGTTCATCGTAAAGCTAAAAAAAAATATATACTTTATTTTTCATTCAGTCACTTAATGTTCTATAAAAAAAATAACTCTGTTTAATAATCTTCATCGACGATGATCCTTAGTTTTCTCTATATTTTATACACTTATTAATTCTTGATATCTCCAACATAGTCTGCTAGCTTTTTCCCGCGCGCTTTGTTTCCCCGATGCATCTTGTAGATATTTTATTTAAAGATTTAGTAAATTTTTCCGTTTTCCATGGATCCATTTCTATTTAGTCATTTAATTATATATTTCTTTGATCAAACATTTTTCATTAAATTTTTTGTAATATTTTTCTCTGATCGAGATAAAGTTTAAGCTCTTTTCCATAAGATTCATAATAACACGTTCATATTAGTCTTTAACTTTTCTTTACTTTAACATTCGGGAACTATAGTTTTAATAATGTTTCCTTTTTAAAATAAACACTTTTCTTCATTATTAATTTTCTTGGTACTAGAACGCATATTAAAATTTTGTTCATAGAGAAGTATAACTTAGTTTTAAAATAGCCCTGTAAATTTATCGTTATAAATTGTTCTTGACGACCTTCAGCTTCTTTTTCAGATTTTCACATATCGTCCCATTTGTATTCCTTTCAGTTATAAGATTAAGTTTCAGGTTGAACACAACTAAAGTGGCATTAAGATGATTTCCAATTATTTTTCTTTCAGCAATCACTTTAAATATTTTTTCTTGTACTTCCATGTTACTGTAGGTTTTCTGGTTAAATTTGAATAAAATTTCCTGGTAAGATAAACTTAAAATTAGCAATGCATATCTCTGTAGTCAAAATATATTATATGTTACAGAATAACTTTGAGAATAAATCCGAAATTATAAATTTATATTACTGTTCAGCTACGATGTTACCAGCCATAAAAATTTGTTACTTTCTCTTTCAATTTCACATTACTTCTCCCGCTCTGTATAATCTTAGATTTTTGTCTCTTAATTTTACATCCTTTGATTGGTTAATATTTATTTTAGCGCGAACAATTTATTCATTTTATTTTGATAACAGAATGAATGTTTAAAGTTAAGAATTGATGACGTAATGTCTGGAATATTTATATCAATATTTTTAAATTCAATTATAGTTTTATATAAAAAATCATCTAAGTTTTAAAATAATTATTAAAACAATATTTAATATTTTTTAACTTTCACTTTTAAAGATCGATGGCAATTATATCTAGTTTTAATTCACACAGTTTATTATTATTTTAACAAGAGTGTGTGTGGAGGTATTTAATATACGGTCACGTGTCTACTAACTTTATAAAAATGATTTTTATTTACGCCTTGGTTTAAATTACCAAAACTGATATATTTTTTATAAATTTTGGAAAATAATTTATAATGTTAAACTAAATATAACTCTCACCATCCCACAGTTTATTTATAAATTATACTCTATTAAATTGGACTATAACATTACATTTCATTTATTTAATTTATTAGTTTTTTAAATATTATACTAAATAATTGATACACTTTCAACTATCTATAGCTGTATTATTTTGTATGGCCAGCTTTCACAACCATAAGCAATGATATTTAAGCTTTATTTAATTGTTTTCTTTTAAAATAATTTATTAACTGTTATACACCAGGTATTTTTAGCTTTAAATTGCACTATAAAATCTCATTCTCTTATTATTATTTATATATCTTACAAATATAACTTAAAATTTAAAATTTTTTAACAATTGACCTTTCTACCCTACCTATGACCTACAGACAAGGGCACAATATATATATATTGCCCACAAATGTCCCTTTTGGGTTTTAAATTATATTTATACTTTTATAATTTATGAGTCAACTAACACTTGAATACAGTGCAGCTGACCAGGGTTAGATCATCATTAGTCATCATCACAATGGAGTATATTTTGCATTTTAAAACATACATTTTTCTAGAAGAAATGAAAATAAAGGGACAGTTCAAATCTTAAACTGGATTCCAAGATGTTATAAAAGATCTAGAAAGAGATCACGTGTGGATGGATGAAATAAAGAAGGTTATTTGGTGCAAGGTGGAGAAGAAAGGTTAGAGATTGGTAAACTTGGAGATCTTCATTCTGCATTGGATTGATAATGGTTGAAAATAATAATGATGATATTGTTATTTATGCAATAACTGTATAAAGTATATATGCAAACTATAAATAGCAAATTAATATTTATTTCAGCAGAATTAAGTTTTATAATTCAAGAAATGGGGGAAGATAATTATTGGAATCTGAAAAATCACATCCAAAAAGCTTTGGAACCAGGGATTTCAGATTAGTTGTAGTCTGATTGCATTAATAAAATTAGACTAAATATAATCAGGAAATGCACCATCAATAAGATCAAGATTCCCCTCCCACCATTTAATGGTGAAAGCTGCACCATTTTATAATTTTGGTAGTTAGAATAATATTTTTGTGGTTGTAGAAAATTGTAATTGGTGGTAGTTTTTATCAATTCTTCACCATTAGTCATCTTCTCCAAGTTGTTTTACATTCTCACATGTAAAATTGACCATATCTATGTAATAAATCTTCAGTTGATCTGCTGTCTGGGAGTTTTTAATATGGAGCTGAGTCATCACACTGATTTATGGAGGGAATTTACTTCTGTGACCTCAGTAGATGTTCATGTACAATTTTGTCAAACGGACTTATTTAATCAAATATTTTTATTGCTTGGGAATTAATAGAAAGTTTCACCTCCAGAAGTGCTTGCACTGAAGTCAATCCAAAGATACTAATTTAAATATACTTTCAAACATTAAATTGTAATTACTGGAATTGACACACTGCATAGTTTAATGCAGTCTGGAGTGTCAAAACTTGAAAGCTAAAGCTTTAAACAGCACACGATCACCATTCTTATTGCATACACAAGCTGTTTACACAAAAGCTAAACTCTTCATACAGTAGTGTCAATCAGTGCAAGCCAGAATAACCAATGGATGCAAGAAGGTTTGTGTATAAAATCCTGATCTAGTTCCTCCTTATCCAATATCTCCAAAATTTATGTGCAGTGCATTCAGATCCAAGGTTCCCCACTGATGAAAGCCACAAGCTAGAAACTAGTCTGGAGATATTAGATGAGTAGGCACTAAATAGGGATTTTATGCACAACCTTTCTTGCACCCATTGATTTACTCTGGTTTGCACTGAGTGATACTACTGTATGGAGAGTTTAGCCTTTGTGCTTGCTGGATTAAACCTCAACCTATTGCTTCTGGTACTCATAAATTGTATGATTTTTTTTTTTTTAGTAATTAACTATTTGATTGTTTTTTCCTTTTTTCAAGAAATGATGTCTTTCTTATCTTGTTTATGGATTTTTTGTTTAAATTAGCATGTTTTGTTTTGAGAATTTCGATCTCATTTAACAAATAGAAATTTTTGATGAATCAAACACTCGGAGAGCGATATTACTATTACTAATAATAATTTCGTAATTTATTCTATCTATTGGAGAAGAGGAAGATCTCCACATTAAATCTCTCAGCACTTTCTCCATCCATCCTACATCAAAGTCACAATTAAATTTGAGGAATTATTTCATGACCATCATCATCATCATCAGATTCCATCACTCTACCATGTTATCGATCATAATTCAGTTTTACGAATGTTAATAACTACTGATTAAAGATTTCTTTCTTTATTTTCCAGTTAATTCTCATTTTCCAACTCTTCTTTACTGTATGATAATCTCTTCTCATTGCTTCAGAACAGCAATGTGTGAAAATTTCAATTCTGATATGAATTATTAGTGATAAACGAATACACTCCCAGTGATTATAATTATAGTCGACCTTAGCTTAGCTTAGCCAAGGTCCACTTTCTCTATTTTCCAAATAATTAAGATTATATTTTAATTTATAGATTTTGTTGGAAAAATACCATGAACATTTTAGAAATTTAAAAATAAATAAATTAATAAGTTCACCTGGGAAGGTATTCGAATATTGCAGATGTAGAAGGGATTTTTATGTCCACCCACCGCATTCTCTATATCACATGACAATCCTACTGCATATTATAAACTTTAAATTTAATATTGCTTAATTAATTTACTCGTACTCCACACACTTATGAAAGACTGTTCAAACAGAATTACGTGTGTGTATGAATGCATGTAAAATTTTAATTATAAAAATAATCAGTAATTATCAGTGATCGTACATGGTACCATTGAATACTTGTTGAGAGAACTATTCTTTTATCTTAATTTCATGTTCATAGCAGCCAATTTTAATTTTAAAATCTTGAGTTCAAAGTTGGTCTGCTATGTATTTTTATTATTATTAAAAATTTTCATTTTGTTCTCTCAACTGGTTATTAAGAGGAGCGGGAAACATCCAGCAAAAACACATGATTTCTGTATGGGTGTTAAAACCAGCAAGACCACATGATTTCTGTATGGGTGTTAAAAACAATAAGAGATGACCAATTAAAAATCGAATATATGATTTAATTGACAGAAGTGTCACTCGGAGACTGAGTGGGCATGGTAAGACTATAAAAACTCAACCATCTTTTAAAATGGGGCTTCTTCATCATTTGGTCTAGGGTAGAACTCCGTTCTAGTTTAAATTTATCACTTTCAGCTACTATAGATTAAGTTTTTTATTGTCGTTCCTGACTCAATCTCTGAAAGAAAATTTGAATCAAAATTTTATATTATTGTAAAATATTATAAGTGCTTAAACTTATCTCATCGAGCATACATTGATTTTTTTTCCTGAAGTTGATCATCATCATGATTTTCTATATGACCGACATCACCTTAACTAATTGGAAAGTAATGCAGTATTCGACCGAAGATAAAAATTTTACTTTGAAAAAAATTACGGAAACATTACTTTTATGAATCTTTATTTCAAATGTTCACTTCTAAGGATGGATAGTGTAACTACTGGTGTTACAGAAGATTTAAAAAGAAAATAATCACTATAAAAGAAAATGTGGAACGGAATTACAATACAAATGTATACGTTAAATCCACCTAAAATATTGTTTGGATCATCAATGACTCGAAAGATGATTTAGCACTGAAAAATAAATGATTAGTACGTGGAAGGAAATTTTATTGATTGATCAAATTGATATGCTACAGACCAATGAAAAAGAAAAAAATTCAAGGTTTATATGTAGAAAATTCTTGTAAGAATACGTGAATTATCTGACTTAACCAGCATAAGCTATAGTGTACCGACTTATTTTTCAGAAAGCAAATTAAAAGAAAGCTGATTATCCAGTATATTATAAAAGTGAATGAGATCTCATTTAAAGAATCTTTAACTGCATAAAAAAATTAAATTGCTACTTGAAAAATTAGTACTTCGTTGAATTAAACAGCCGATTTGTATCTAATGTGAATCTATAAAATAAATACCCTCTGGATTAAATGTGCATCCAACCTAAAAAGCAAAACCTTACGGATTATTTAGTGAAATAATTTATTAAAATTTTCATGGATTAAGCATTTGGATAATGTGTGCACACATAACTATTAAGGGATATTTGCAACTGCAGGAATGCAAAAGGACCTTGGAGGACAGTTTACTGAACAGACTCTATATAAGTATTATTTTTTTATTCATTGTTATTTTCTTTAAGCTATATTTATTTAATGTGTTATAATATCAGTCACTCATGTGCCTGAATGTAGATTTGATAAATATTTATATTGTTTAAGTTTGAATTAATCCAGTATTTTAAAATATGCCTTATTTAGTGAACTGAGATCTTGCTTTACCCTAATGATATGAATGAGAAGTATGAATGAAAGAATTTAGTGTACAAAGTGTTTATAAAAGAACGGATTACTATTTAAATTTTAATTCTAATAAAATTTATATGTTTTATCTTGGAATACATATTGTGATAGAATGAAATAGCCTTGTCTCAATGGTGGAAAAAAATTCTGCAAATGACGCACATGTCTTATTTCTTGTTAAAGATAGACATTGATTTAAATATAAGCAAATTTAAGCTTATAAAACTTATTGACTCATGCATCAGTACAAATCTTTAGCGTGTAGAAATTAGATTTAAATTATCATATATCTGTGTGGATTGGTGAATGGCCCTTGTTTGCTCGAGATTGGTTAAGTTATTACCATCTGGCCAGTGAAACTGGAGCTTAGCTCGCCCATCAGGTAATTAGTAAATGTTGGAATAATTAAAAGTGGTGGATTAATTTCCCATCCCATGTTCATATTACACCTAAGATGATTTCTTCGTTAATAGCTGTAGTGATTTTGTGCAAGCCCATCCATATTTGTGTGCCTAGCGCCTAGTCCTAGCAGACCTCAGCTCTGATGAAAAGGTGCTCTCTCGTTTATGAATCATTGACAAGACTTATGTTAATTCTGAATATTTTTCTTTACGGGTGTATATTTATTTAAAGGATAGGTGTAGTAAACGTTGTTAATAATGTTATGAGGGTCACAGAATCAATTTGCAGTTTCTTTGGGATTGTAAGATTGAAAGTGCGATCTATTGTACTGAGACATTGTGTTTAACTTAGCTTTACATAGCTGATTGAGAGCCAATAATAAGTATAAAGGTAAATTTTGAATTTAAAAAATAAAATGTTTATTCTATAATAAGCAGTGTGCATCGAAGTTCCAGATCACAGCCAGAGCAGAGCTCCACTGGAATGTTATGCCAAATAAAAAGTTACTCCTGTGGGGACATTGCCATATTATCTATATGTGTGTAAGTGAAAGTACGATCCGTATGTGTACCAATTCTTTAACTCTTGAACAGTTATTAATTCATGCGAGGTTAAGCAAATGCTTTAAAATATTTAGAACTTAAAATAAGTTATCAAGGCATATTAAGTTGCTGCTGTAATTGATGTATAAAATAGTTTATTTCTTAATGAAAAGTGTTCTTTACGACCAATATTAGCAACCGTATATTAAGGAATGTAGTTTATAGTTTAAAAGAATATTGTAAAAGTTAATAATTGTTGTCATATTAAATGTTACTTGAGTTACTTAAGGTTAGAATAATATAGTCATCTGTTTACCAAATAAAAGTTTTTCCTAGCAACTGTAAATCCCACATTATTGATAATTTAATATTTTATCTTATTGACAGTTTAATAATATCTGATGTATTATTATTTTTTTTACGGTTGAAGAAAATGGGAAAAGCTATGGGAAAAGATGTAGATAATGTAAATACGTTTCGGTTATTATTGTTAATAAAACGTTATCATTTTAAATAAAAACCTTGTCTGTGTCTTAATGTTTTGTGGATCCTAGAAATTCTGGAAATCCAAATCACCACCAATACGCTATTATTTAAATTTAACTATAATTTGATTGATTATAACTACACTATGGAAAATTATTTAAGAGATTATTTTATAATTTCATTACTAAATTGAAAAGAGAGAAAATTATTCTAACACTGCAAATGCAATTAATGTTTTTATTAACTCTTAATTTCTTAGACAAACTTCTTTCCAATAATATTTTATAGTTAAAATTTACTCCCTAACGATTACGATTTTCCTAAGACAATTTCTTATAACTAGACATCATATTGACTTTATAACTATCTATTCTCCCTTCTGATCCATCTAAATCATCAATAACTTAGGATTACCTACTTACAAAACAATTTTAACAGACTAAACTATATCAAATTAGACCGTTTATGAAGTTTTAAATCTCTATTACATTGACATTATAAATAAACGATTTCTATTCTGAACATTTATGAATGAATCTTTCTTACATGTCAAGTAATTTACGAGAACTTATGCAAACTTTTATTTTGATTTAAAATTAATATTTTCCAAATAACTTTTATATAAATTTTAATGCATTTTATGAGGAAAATTTTGATATATACTGTTGTTAATAAACCCAGCTTCAAACTAAGGAAGCTTTGGTTAAAGCCAAAGGATACAATATATATATAATAATCCCAGTGCGCATAACGCTATACTGAAAAAATATACAAATATTAAGCAATTAAATCATCCCACATGTGGGATGATTTAATTGCTTAATATATATATATATATTACAGGGCGGAGAGGGGGGGGGGATAGGATTGTAATAAGTTTAATTATTTTTATGAACACATGTATTTTATTAAATATATTTAATGTATTTATTTTAATAATTATATTTATTGTAATGTAATGTAAATAATGTCCATTGAGGGGAGTTGCTGTAGATTGTATAAAAAGAAACATCTTGAAAAGATTCCATTAAGGAATGAAAGCTGGATTGATGTATTAAATAATATTTTTATATATAGAAGGCAACATTATGGACATATTTTAACAGTGAAATTTGAACATTTAAAGTATTTGGGGGGAAACATATATTTTATAAAATTAATTTCAAATTTATGTTCAATATATTATTTTTCAGTTATTATCTCTTTTATTACTACTTCATATCATCTGCAATTGTTTTTAGAACTTTAGAAAATATTGCCATTTTATGTAAAAACTATATATTTTCTTTATTGATTCTATACATTAGCATTGCCTTTTTTTATTGTATTAATTCTCTCACTCAAGTACTTATTCATATAAATGAATTCAAATTTGCATAGCTCATTTGCATAATAAAGTGGTTTCTCTCTTTTTTATAACCTAAAATTGAATCAACGTTCAATGAAGCTCACCAAAAGCTATGATTATAGCGATTTCACTGAAAGTGCCCTTAGTATTACATTATAAAGAAGAGAGAAACAAGTTTGTTATGCAATCAAACAAACATATGCAAATTTGAATTACAAATATTAAATGGAGGGAAAAATCAATGACATATAAACAAATGCAAATCTATGCTATTTGACATCTTAAATTCAAAATATAAACTGTTTCACATTATTAGTATGACTACACCAGCACAGACAGATATTCATTTTAAAAGAAAAAAGTTAAATATATATTCCACTAATTAACTCATACAAAAATAGTTTTATTTAAACTCAAAGCTTATATAGAATCTGACGAGACTTGTCAAATTTTCTATTTAATAAAGATTAATCATAGAATTAAACTTGGTTTGAGTGCTTTTGGTAGAAATAACTTGATACTAAAAGGAAATATGCCTATGTGTTTGAAAAGGAAGGTTTTTAATAAATGTGTTTTACCAGTTCTTACTTATAGATCTGAGACTTGGACACTTAATAAAAGAGAAATACAGAGACTTCAGACCCCTCAAAGAAGTATGGAGAGATTCATGTTGGGAGTAACAAGAAGAAATTGAAAATGCAATATATGGGTACAAAAACAAACAGATGTTACTGACCTCATTGAAAAATTAAAAGATTGAAGTGGAGTTGAACTGGACATATTGCTAGAACAGATGATAATAGATGGACAATTGAAATGTAAAAGACCCAGAAAGAGGCCACATGTGAGATAAATGGATGAAATAAGAAAGTGTGCAGGGTTGATGTGGAGAAGAGAAACTAAAGATCGAGAAAATGGATTGAACTTGAAAAGACCTTCATCCTGCAATGGATTGATAATGATTGATGATGATGATGATGTTTTAGATTTAAATTCAGATATTTTGGCAATTGTTCTTCATTGATTAGTATTTCTTTTGTAAATAATTTATTTTATTATATAAATTCTATTGTGCATTGACTAATATTTTGATTTATTTATTTATGGTCTGAAAAATAATAGGAGACTTACATAAAACCAAACATAATAGTATTATTAATTACTGTGATAGGTGCACTAATTTAGCCTATAAAAGGACATATATAAGTCAAGACAAATAAGGGTTATTAATGGAAAAGAGAATTAATTAATACTAGATTCATAAAAATGAACTAGTGGAATAAATTTGGATTGTTTATTCAATTTTAGGTTCTACTTTAAACCTGATGATGTCTAACTAGAGGATAATGGTGAGATGGAAAATGAGCAAGGCAAACTCTACTGGTTTCAAAAGCACTGATTACGTTAATTCCTACTCATTGGCAAAATAATACCTGTGTTTTTGGAGCTGAAATCCAATCCAGTTCTGTATGTTTCTAATTTATATCATCTGACCATTAAATAGAAGCACACAGGTCTTTCATAAGAAGTTAAATTTTAATTCATATATCCTTCATATCAAAAAGACCATTAAGAAACAAAATGTTCTATTCATTTAAAGAGTCTTCACTTTTATGAAGATTTGGATTCAAACTCAAATCATTGTAAATATAGCATTATTAATTTAAATTCATAGTCGATTAATACTAAAGTTGTTGATTGATTATTATTTCAGCATTAATAATGCCATTTTCTTTGAGTTTGAGTTCACTCTTATTCCAGATCTCATCAGAATACCAAAAACTTAATAATATCTGAAACTCTTTGAGTAAAAGACCTATTTCATTCTTAGAGTGTTTTTTGATGAAGAAATTAGGTGTATGAATTTAATTTGACAATTTATGGAAGTTATCTATTTCCATTTGTATGTCATATACATTTAGTGCTGCACTTATTAAATATATAATAATAATAATAAATATAACAGAAATTAATAATTATATACAGTCTTTCAATCTGCAGAAGTACTTTCAGTTAATTCCTTAACTCTCTCCTCAACTGCCATTAAATTCAAAAAACACAATGGAAGCAAACATCACCAACTCACATTTCATGAATCCGGAATTTTAATGTTAACAGTTTGTCTATTAATTATATTCATTTCTATTCATTAAAATTATTTCCTTAATTTTTATTTTATTATGGTTTCTCTCATTATGATTCTTCTTAACACACTCAATATCAAACTTACATTTATATTTATATGTCCATTCATGATCCAATAAAACTAAAGCAATTATTAAATCACTAATATTTTTACTTTTCACATGCTTGTATAACAATTCATGCTCCTTTAATCTTTTATTCAATACTGTACCTTGATTCACCTATATATGATAACATCCACAAAAAATTTGATAAATAACATTTCTTTTCTGCTTGACAGGTATGACATTTTAGAATTATTCACTAACTTATCAACGATAATTGTAACACAAAATGTCACTTTAAAGACATCCTTACATATATCTTTAAAACAATTTCACTTCAGCATTTGAAATATCTGGAATAGATATCCATTTTTTATTATCAATCTTCAACTCGTTTAAATCATTATAACTTTTTAAATTGACATAAAGTATTGTTATTATGTTCAGTCTTATAATCAATATCAAACTATTTCTTGGCAAATATCTCAATAGTTTTTAATCTATCACACTGATGTAAGATTGAACAGATAAACAATACTTTTTGTCAATTTAAAAAGAGTTAAAATGATTTAAAGGAATTGAAGTTTGATAACTAAAAATGGATATCTATTCCATATATTTCAAATGCTCAAGTAAATTTTTTTAAGGATATATATAATGCAACATACATGTTGTTTCGTGTATATACTTTGAAGTCCGCCCCCCCTCCCAGTTAAAAAACTGTTGAGATTAAAATGAAAAGCTGATGCAGTTTTCAATGAACAAAAGTTTAAAAAAAGAAATGAATAAGTAACAGCAATTTAGAATCAAATTTTAGTACATTATAAAACCCAAAATGGTTAAAAATTAAAAAGAAAAAAATCAATATTTTAAAATATTAAAATTACCGTTTAAAATGTAGTACTTGGTAAAAGTTTAATGTTTTGATAGGAAGGCTGTAATTAACAATTAATTAAAAAAAATTGCCCGTAGTCATGAAATTTAATAGATATGTAAAAAAAACATGTCATATAAGTTATCAGAATCTGTTCCCGCTAGAAGTGGACTGCCAATAATGAGTCTGATGAAGACACGGGCCTCAGAGAAAGATCATCCCCACCAATAGAATTACTGCTAGAGCAATCTGAAGAATCATTGATAAGAAAAGCATAAGTAAATAGAGTAGATATTGCTTAAGGAAAATCAATACATATTGTTTGAAAGTATCAAGAATATTACTAGTGAACTAACCATCATTAGTATTGTATAGTGAAATGTGGCTTATATGACTATCAGCCCAATGAAGCTTGAAGCACCCTGAATATTAACCAAGAAAGGAACCTATAACTACTGCATACCTAAAGAATGAAGAAATATATTATTAAAGTGGAATAGCTTCAAATGTCTGACTAAAAGGAAACAGCTTTTCTCTCTCCCCTGTCACCTGGTTTAGCAATGGAAGTAGGATGAAAATAAGACCTATTAACTGACCATCACCTTATGTAGCTCTCGGAAAACCCCTATTAATTGGAAGATTTATTGGAGAACCACTAACAGATGAAGGTTCAGGTAAGGAAATTTATACACAATATATGAAAATATTTTGAAAACACATTTATTGAAATAATTTATAAAATAATAAAATGCTACTTTCTGGATTGATTGCTTATTTAATAATGCAAAATGAAAAAATATATTTTCTAAATGACTAATTTCTAAATGGGAGACATTATTAAAAGATGAACTGAAGACACAAAAATGTTTTTGTTTTTTTGAAAACAATTCTATAATCAACTTCATACTAATATGCATCTACATAAATGAAATTATTGATTATAAAATGATATTTATTATTTTACAAAATGTTTTGATAAAGTGAATTAAATATGAATCCACACACACACATAAATTAAAGAAATGTTTGTAATGTGAATTAAGAAATTACAGAGTAAAATTGATATATTATATACATGAATACTCCCATATAAGTGACTCAAAACCACATCTATATAATGTGTAAAATGAAATACTTCTAAATAAGTGTTCAAACCCAAAATGAAAATACTCCCATATAAATGACTCAAAACTGCATCTATATAATGTGTAAAATGAAGTACTTTTAAATAAGTGGTACAAACCTACATCTGTATACTAGATGAATAAAAATAAAATACTCTCATATAAGTGATCCAAATCCACATCTACATAATGTGTAAATGAAATGCTTCTAAATAAGTGGTTCAAACCCACATCTGGATAATATAAGAAATAAAATGAAAATACTCCCATATAAGTGACTCAAAACTGCATCTATATAATGTGTAAAATGATATAGTCCTAAATAAGTAGTTCAAATCCACATCTGTGTAATATGTGAAATAAAATGGAAATGCTCCAAATAAATAATTCAAAACCACATCTACATAATATGTGAAGTAAAATTAAAGATGCTTCTATAAAATATATGTCCACATGCCTTCAATAAATGTGTGCTAATATTTATGTGAACTGAAAATGCTTTTATGCATCTGGACTGAAATCAAATGTTTCTGTAAACTTGGATAAAAGCAAATGCTTCTATACACTTGGATTGAAACCAAATGCTTCTATAAACTTGGATTAAAATCAAATGCTTCCATACACCTGGATTGAAATCAAATGCTTTTATAAACATGGATTCAAATCAAATGTTTCTATAAACATGGATGAAAATCAAATGCTTCTGTGCACATGGACATGTATCTACACGGATGATGGAACTTCAACCAAGAAGCATAATTCCCAATAATGGAGGATCAAGGAAAAAAACATGATGTACACATAGATATGACAACAGCCAGAGTAGAGAGTGTCAATGAACTTTTCTTCTCTTTTTAAGACTTAGTACCAAATTGCATTGTTAAATAAATTATTGTTACAAAAAATTAATACCTCTTGTCAGTTTTAATTTGCATCACTTATCAATTAATGCACTGTTACCTGAGCTACATCTGGAATAATTTGACATGGGTAAATAAAGTTGTAGTGAGATGGGACTCTAGTGATGCCATTTGGGAAACCAAACACATATATTTCTAGATATTTTTGATCTCTATGGCACTACATCCTCTGATGAGTATGAAATATTGTTGTAGGAGGGGTGACATCAGCATTGGAGAATGCCAATTGATAGTTCCTTCCTGCAATATGCTCATCAGGAAATAAAATCAACCAAGCGAGGGGTTGGTTGGCCCATGAAGTTACAATAAGGATGTTTTTAATATTTCATTTTTAATGAATAATTCTAAAAATGTCATACCTGTCGAGCAGAAAAGAAATGTTATTTATCAATTTTTTTGTGCATGTTATCATATATAGGTGAATCAAGGTAAAGTATTGAATAAAAGATTAAAGGAACATGAATTGTTATAGAAGCATGTGAAAAGTAAAAATAATAGTGATTTAATGACTGCTTCAGTTTTCTTGGATCATGAAAGGACATATAACTATAAATTTAAGTTTGATATTGCAAGTATTAAGATTTTTCATGAAGAGAGAAACCACAATAAAAGAAAAATTATGGAGGTAATTTTAAATAAATAGAAATAAAATGAATATAATTAATAGACAAACTGCCAATGTTATAATTCAAGTTTTATGGGATTTGAGTTGATGACATTTGCTTTTGTTTTATTTTTTTGAAATTATCAGCAGTTGAAAAGGGTTAAGGAATTAACCAAAAGTACGTCTGCAGATTGAAAGATGGTATATATATTAGTTAATTACCATTATATTTATGGTTATTACAATAGTTTTTACTAAATGAACATTTTATTTGTATTATATATGTATAATAACTAATAAATAGCTAATTTAATATATATATATATGGAAAAAATAAAATATATAAAGTAACTAAAGGAAATATATACATAAATAAAAAATAAAACACAATTACTTGTCTAGACATCTGCTTTTAATATTTTAACCAGAGGACAGAGTGTCATCAGAAAATACCATCAGATGGATTTCTTTAAAATTTAAACATTAAAAATATTTTGCATACTTGATAACAATAAATCCTATAGATTGATAATCTTTTTTTTATTAGCCAACTGCTGATCTATTGTGATAAAGATCTTAGTCAATAATATCAATTATTAAACACTCTCACATATAAATAATGTATCCAAGACATATGTCAAAATATGCATATATATATATTGTAATGATCCGGAGAAATCTTAATGTAATCTGCACTACAGGGCACCATCTAGGCATTTGAACGTAGAAAAATTTATAAAGTAGGCAGATACGTAAGTAAAAAAACAATTTTTTTAAATTTTATTTATACATTTTGATATCCAGTTGTTAGCCCATTGTCACTAGCTCAAGGAGTAGCAGAGATTAAATAATATAATATAAATTCTTACCTAAGAATATATAAAAAAGAATAAAATAAGCCACTGCCAGTAATTAACATACAAAAATTTATTTACGCACACATATATATAACATTTAACATTTTTATTTTAATATGTTTACTTTAGCATTTACCTTTATTTTTAACTTTTATTTTAGATTTCTAATTTACATTTTAAATTTTATACTATTATTAGTTTGCACAAATGGATTTAAAAAAGTTTGTTTTAAAACATGTTGAGTATAGATCGGTTACATAGATTTCACGGTTAAAGACATTTCAAAATAAACATAAATGATCAAAATATAAAGTCATTGATACCGTCAATTGTAGAGGGAAATTTATAAGTAACCCATTAGCATTCACATATAAGATGCTTGCATTGACACCAATAACTTAAAAGACATCTGAATAAATACATTTTAGATACTCACCGTAAGGTATCATTATTTATAGAATGTCTATATATTTTGATCAAATATGAATACCCCAAACATAATTAACCGATAACCAATCCATGCAAGCATCTATAAACAACTTAAATTTAATGCATTTTTATTTAGTGTCGAGTATGAATAGACTACATAGATTTGCATTTGAAAAGAAAATATTCTATCCTTATTTAAACTCAGGCCAAAAGTTCGCAGTCGAACTAACACCAATTTATCTGATATATCGATGTATTCAATGTAATACGAAATACGGCAGCACAAAAAGTTAAGAGAAGAAACTGCCTCTCATCAGATAGGAATACTACATCTATCTGACAACAAGAGCAATAAAAAAAATCCATAGAAAGGAACTGTGGTCTCCGACTTATAATTCCTTCCATAGGCAAATGGGTGAGTGCGGCGTAAACAAACGATTCTGCCCATAGCGAATCTTGCATTACATCTTCTAACTACACCAATATATCCAATTAATTGACCCAATTTAACTACGAAACAAATAACCTAAGATTACCCTCCCCTAATATAACTTTACAAATCTATACAGGCATTCATGCACTACTTAAGTTTAACATTGATATATTTTAATTTATCGGAAAACAGAAATCATAATAAATTTAAAGAACAAAAAAAACTAAATGGAAATGATTTTACAAAAGAAATACATTAAATAAAATTATAACTAATTAATAAATAACGTTGGTCAGATAGGATTCTATTTCTTATAAATTAAAGACTGAGAAAGTTTATATTTTAAAGTTCTTAGTGTTTCAAAATGTTTTTAAAGTTCTTATGATTTTTTTTTCAACGTTCCTCTTTATTCATTGCATGCCATTTGGAATCCACATTAAATCCCCTGACGATCCTGTTGTCCTTAGTATAAGAAAAGCGATGTTTCATTTTTCCATTTTTATAACAACTGAAGGAATTGAAACTGCGTCTTTCAATCCCTTCACCTCCAACTCTCCGACTTAACACATCTCAGTCCTCTCTTAATAATCCATAATAATTTCTTACTTTTCCTTTTATATTAATCTTAAGGATTGACTCAACATTACGTCATCAATAATGGTGGTCTTTTCGCTGAAGTCCGATTCCATAGGGAATTCTTTTTATTTGCTAAAAGTTTCTATTGTTTTTCTATCTGACCGTTGTTTATACATTTAAATGCCCAAGGGCTTGTTCACTTGGACTAATTAAAATAATCATTTCCATAACATTAATTAACCTGTTTTCCAAATCCAAAGATATATTTAAAGATAAATTTAAAGATATAATTTTATCTTCAAATCTTTTTAAAATTTAGTTTTAAAATACTTTTTCTTTAATAAAGTTTTATTTTAATAATTTTTCTCATCTGTGTGATTTATATATACGAGTTTAAGGTAGAATTTATTTTCAATTTTTCTGTCTTAAAAAAAAAATTTTAAATGCAAACTTTTTATTTTAATGTTTAATAATAAAAAAAATAATGTAACGTCGTCTGTGCTCATTACAATATATATATATATATATATAGCAAAGTTGATTAATAAAATCATACACATAGCAAAGGTGATTAATAACATTGTACACAAGCATGAAAATGAGTCGTTCACATCAATTTATAGAGAAAACCAATAACTATATCATCCCTATACAATATTTAAAACCTTATTAAAACAGCCAAAACTCTCCATAAAGTAGTGCCACTCAGTGCAATCCAGAGTAAGACTTCTCACTGATGAAGCCAGAAACTAGTCTGGGGATATTGGATGAGTAGGTACTAGATAGGGATTTTATGCTCAAGCCTTCTGGCATCCATTGATTACTCTGGCTTGCATTGAATGGCACTATTGCATAGAGAGTTTTGCCTGTTTTAATAACAGCTACGAGCAAGCATAAGAAACAGTGATCATGTGATGTTTAGTGGTTTAATATTTAAAACCTGTTGTGAGATGAAATATTGTATACTGAAGATATAACTATTGATGTGGATACAGGTTCTTTATTCATTTATATGTTTGTATGTGGTTTGATCAATCACACAACTTAACATTTGTATAGACATACAAACCTAATTAATCAAAATGCAATTTGAAAGTCATTGGTTCATTTGTTATTTCCAATATCTTCAGAATATTTTTGAAATGTAATGTTAAAAAAAGATTTAAACTTCATTAAATTTAAATTTTATATTTAAGACCACATGACATGTAATAATTCCTGATATAATAATTATTTATGTATATAAAGATATGAATTAGTTATATGTAAGACTATTAATCTACAAAATTTATTATATGGAACTGAGATATGGACAACTATCATTATAATATAAATGTATTAAAAAACCTCATTAAAAATATAAAAATTGTTAGCCTAATTATAAGACCAATTAGTGTTTTCTCACAATATACATTTCATAATGCTTTATTTAATTTATGACAGATTTGAGTGGGTAGAAGTTTTCTTCAGGTATTTGAAGTATCTTTTCCTACCTCTTTTCAAACTACAAATTAAGAAAAAAATATTCCAAGATGATTAAAATCTTTTACAATCTTATTGCATTGCTCTGTAAATCATTAAATATATATGTCTCATAGTGGATTTTTTACAATTGCTTTATTTAATGTATAAGAGTTTTAACTAATTATTATTTTATTATGTGAAAGATGATAGGTGAAAGTTGTTGGAGAAAGATATTTCAAATATCTGAAGAAGACTTCTAGTTAGTTGAAACAGTCATAAATTATATGCAGCACTGTGAAAGTGCACGTAACTGTCATGTGACATCTGACTTCATTTTTTTGTAATTGTCTTAAATATTTCAATAATATAATAAGTTTTGATTATATTATTTTCATTTCTGACAAGTTTGGTTGTCACTGTATATATGCAACTTACTATTTTAGCTTTTTTTCTTTAATGCTTTTAATTTGTAGCTAAGGAATGTTTAAAATAATGCTTAATTTTTAAGATCATTACTCAAACACCAAAGCTACACAATACAAATATCATTTTTGATTTTTAAGTATTATATTAATGTACAACTTTTTATAATATATATACAACACATAATAAATCATAAAAATATTAGTTTATTCCAGAATCACCACGATTTTATGTTTTGGACAATAAACTGGACAAAGCTGTATCAATTCTTAATGAAATAGCAAGACTAAACAAGACCAGTTTACCTGCAGGAAAGCTCAGAGCAGAACTAAAGGTATTTCATTGTTTTTGTAAAGAAATTGGTCAATTTAAATGTTTGGTTAATTTACGGAAAACAATTTAATTCATTTAATATTTTGAAAACAAGACTGATAAATAAAACTTTATGCTAATTTAACATTTCAAAAAATATTTTTTATTAATTTAACTTGGATATAAAAAAATAAAATTCCAAGTAATTGTTGTATTTATATTTTGGACTATTTCCATCATCTAGTATTAAGTATTGAATATGTTTAGAAAAAAATTAACTTTATTTAAATATTCCAATTACTTTCAACTGTTAGTGACAGCACACTGGTTAGTTTATGCACAATGTTTCTAGAGATATTATTTTCCTCTCATCTTCAGATGCTGCTGCCCTGACCAGTGGCAGTACTAGCATGGTAATCAAACCTGGACCCTTAGATTCTTGAATATTGAATTTTAAGTTAATGCTCTAACCAATTGAGACATCCAAAGACAACAGTCAATTTAAAGAAGCTGCTCACATGACAATAGCAAATAATCCCATAAGTCAACATAGGGTGACTATACATAATGTATAGAAATCACTAATCAACTTTGCTTTTAGGAAAAAGTGAAGAAATCAGGAGGAAACTCATAGATAATTATATGAAATTTCCATTGGCTGTTGCCTTTGGCAGGATGCCTCATTTTATTAGAGCATTACCTTAAAATTCAATAGTTAAGAATCTGAGAGACCACGTTTTATTCCCATGCTAATACTGTCACAGGTCAGGTCAGCAACACTGGAAAAAGAGGTGAAAATAATATTTTTTAAAACATAATGCATATATTAACTTGTGTGCTATTACTAAAAGTTAAATGTAATTGGAATATTTAAATAAAGTTAAATTTTTCTAAAGACATGTAATACTTAATTTTAGATGAGGAAATAATCCAATATATAAATACAACTAAAATACCATCATCACAAACCTTCAGGAAAACTTCAAGTAATTTTCATTGGTAAGTATTAAGTTTAATATAATGTAAACAAAACAGTTCTTTAGTAAAATGTATGCATATAAATAAATCAGTGTTCTATGTAGTTCAGTGCATTGGAAAGCAGTGCATTTAAGAACTAGTAGTCAGTAAATCACAGTTCGGCTTATTTAGTTCCTATACTTGAACATTATATATATATGTCCACAGATGGCGTCCTACCAAAAACACCTATCAAGCGTATATTTCGTTTACATAAACGTCAGAGTAGTTAGTATTCACTATCTCTAACTATAATTCCACTTTCAGATCATGATTTCAAGCTATTTGCTATCGTCAGTGAAAGACAGGAATAAAGAAACTAGATCTAAATACAAACTCTGAGCGTTTATGAAACAATTTCTATTCAGCTTGCAAGCGTGAATTTTTTAGACACGTAATGTCTTCAAACTCAGCATAGCAAACCAGATAGCTATATGGGTCTGATCTCAGTTCAGCATCACCACATAGTAGAAGCCTCTGCAATCTATATCTTGCAAGAAAGACCTCAAAGGTACATTTATGATAAACAAAAATGCAAGTTAAAAAACTTGCTAACGCTTGTATTTATGTCCACAGATGGCGTCCTACCAAAAACACCTATCAAGCGTATATTTCGTTTACATAAACGTCAGAGTAGTTAGTATTCACTATCTCTAACTATAATCCCACTTTCAGATCATGATTTCAAGCTATTTGCTATCGTCAGTGAAAGACAGGAATAAAGAAACTAGATCTAAATACAAACTCTGAGCGTTTATGAAACAATTTCTATTCAGCTTGCAAGCGTGAATTTTTTAGACACGTAATGTCTTCAAACTCAGCATAGCAAACCAGATAGCTATATGGGTCTGATCTCAGTTCAGCATCACCACATAGTAGAAGCCTCTGCAATCTATATCATTGCAAGAAAGACCTCAAAGGTACATTTATGATAAACAAAAATGCAAGTTAAAAAAAAAAAACTTGCTAACGCTTGTATTTATGTCCACAGATGGCGTCCTACCAAAAACACCTATCAAGCGTATATTTCGTTTACATAAACGTCAGAGTAGTTAGTATTCACTATCTCTAACTATAATTCCACTTTCAGATCATGATTTCAAGCTATTTGCTATCGTCAGTGAAAGACAGGAATAAAGAAACTAGATCTAAATACAAACTCTGAGCGTTTATGAAACAATTTCTATTCAGCTTGCAAGCGTGAATTTTTTAGACACGTAATGTCTTCAAACTCAGCATAGCAAACCAGATAGCTATATGGGTCTGATCTCAGTTCAGCATCACCACATAGTAGAAGCCTCTGCAATCTATATCATTGCAAGAAAGACCTCAAAGGTTTAACTTGCATTTTTGTTTATCATAAATGTACCTTTGAGGTCTTTCTTGCAATGATATAGATTGCAGAGGCTTCTACTATGTGGTGATGCTGAACTGAGATCAGACCCATAAAGAAAACAGTCTTGCACTGGAGTTTCAGACGTGTGCTCTTCCGATCACGCTTGCAAGCTGAATAGAAATTGTTTCATAAACGCTCAGAGTTTGTATTTAGATCTAGTTTCTTTATTCCTGTCTTTCACTGACGATAGCAAATAGCTTGAAATCATGATCTGAAAGTGGAATTATAGTTAGAGATAGTGAATACTAATTACTCTGACGTTTATGTAAACGAAATATACGCTTGATAGGTGTTTTTGGTAGGACGCCATCTGTGGACATAAATACAAGCGTTAGCAAGTTTTTTTTAACTTGCATTTTTGTTTATCATAAATGTACCTTTGAGGTCTTTCTTGCAATGATATAGATTGCAGAGGCTTCTACTATGTGGTGATGCTGAACTGAGATCAGACCCATATAGCTATCTGGTTTGCTATGCTGAGTTTGAAGACATTACATGTCTAAAAAATTCACGCTTGCAAGCTGAATAGAAATTGTTTCATAAACGCTCAGAGTTTGTATTTAGATCTAGTTTATTTATTCCTGTCTTTCACTGACGATAGCAAATAGCTTGAAATCATGATCTGAAAGTGGAATTATAGTTAGAGATAGTGAATACTAACTACTCTGATGTTTATGTAAACGAAATATACGCTTGATAGGTGTTTTTGGTAGGACGCCATCTGTGGACATAAATACAAGCGTTAGCAAGTTTTTTTTTTAACTTGCATTTTTGTTTATCATATATATATATATTGTGCCAAGACTGTATTGGCACATATATAAAATAATTTTATCTAAAAAAATTATTAAAGTAAGGAATCAACAAATCAATAAATAAGTTATAAAAATCTCAAGTTTCTTTATTAAACAAAATGTAGTTTGTTTTCGCAAACGTAAAATTAATTAAAAGAGGAGAGGGGGAGTTTTCCTATAGGAAAAACTAAGAGTTCATAAAAGAAGTTAAAGAGTTTTATTATAAATTAAAAGTTAAAATTTAATGTCTTTTCATTCGAGTTTATTAGAATAAAATATACATGTGTGTAAATGTAAGCTTGTTAATAAAATATAAAATAAATGCATGTATATGTGCGTGTTAAAATCATATTGAGAAAAACATATGAAAATAAATGTTAAAATGAGAGTTAAAAAACATATATTTAAAAACACAGCAATGGGCTACTAATTAAAAGTATAAAAACAACACATTTGCATGGCTACTAATTAAACAATATTCAAAAACACGTTGTCAAAGGATTAGTTACTAAAGGAATTTTGACAACACATAATACCGGAGGATATCAAAACAAAAACACTTTGCATATATAAATAGCCAAATTTTTATAGGACATTCAGTCTAGTCTAGAGATAACAGTGCATTTTATTATGTATCCAGAAACAGAAATGCAGTGCTGAGCAGCTTTTGGGAACATACGATCTTACTTCAGCCCTTAGTCTAATAAGATCAGCAAGATCTTCGTGTGAAATAATGTCTGCGTAACAGCTTGGAAATTCTCGTCAATGTTTAATTGTCTCCAATAATAATAAAAATGAATAATAATGAAACTCCTCAAGGAAATGTCCCAGCCGGCTGGAAATATTCGTAATGGAAGCAGCAACCAAGAAGAAAACAAAGTTCTAAATCTACGTTCAAAATCCTAGATAAAACCTTTTATTTTCATTTATACAGTAGCCATTGCATTCGTGTGAATCCTCCAAGAGTATAATTATATGAACTCTATATCATACATAAAATGAACTATTGATAGTTTTGTTTAAGTTTCAAATACTATTTAATGATTTATTATTATATATGTGAGTGTATGAGTTAAATATGTGCGTGATAAAAATACCACTATTATGTTAGTTAAAATTTATAAAGATATTTAAATTTAGTATAATTAATGTTAATAAATTGTCTTTAAATTTAAGCCTTACTATGTCCATCAATTCTTTTTACCAATTCTCTTATCAATTCCTTTCACCACTATTATGAAACAATGTGTTGTTATTGAATGATTAAAAATCAGACTGAGCTAGTTTTGGGAAAGTTTTAAGTGCTGGGTTATGAGCCTACTGTCCAAATACCTTAGTCTTAGACTAGCTGGTGCCCGGGGTTTACTCCGAAACAAATAGTGTTTGGATAGTAGGGGTTTGAATCTAGCAGCTGAGGTGGGCCACGATCTGATCATGGGTATTGTTGATAGTTAAAGCTATCAATAATATTTCCCACTTTGCTCGAATGTGCCGGTTCGTTCACGTAACATTTATAATTCAATAAGATTATAAATGTATTATAAAGAAGTTTGAAACCAGCCAAAACATTTGCAGTGTAAGTAAGATCTTCTGCAGAGCGAACCCAGTACAAATATATATATATATAGTTATTGTAGTTTGATATCGTGATATATATATATATATATATATAGTTATTAATGCTTGTGTAGTTTGATGCAGTGATAGAGTGAAAAATTTGAGATGAAAAGTCCTCTACCACTTTCTGGGCTCAAACATCATATAAATATATAATTATTAGTGCTCTATGTAGTTTAGTTTAGTAAAAGATTGGTAAACTTAAAAACTAAAAGTCCATGCAATTACAATTTGGCTTTGCAGTATCTGTACTTAAACATCATTATATATGTGCATATATATATTAATGAAATCAAGTCATACATCAAATGACTTATTTAGCTTGTATTTATAAATGTAATATAAAGAGTGTGCTAATAGCTCCAAACAAGCTTCTTTTATTTTTTTTTATTTTTTTTTATCTAATACTTAACTATTAAGTAAAAAATCTAAATTTTTCAGACATCTATAGATCTCCAGCTTAAATAGCCATATGGGGCTGAACTAAATTCAGATACGCCATATATTAATAGTCTTAGCAATTTACATACATAACCAAAACTGTAACAACCAAACTATAATATTAATGAAATCAAGTCATACATCATGTGACTTATTTATTTTGTATTTATAAATGTAATATAAAGAGCATGCTAATAGCTCTAAACAAGTTTATTTTATTTTTTTATATTATTTTATTTTTATTGATAAATGCAGCAAGAGAACACATTCAAAAGTTCTATCTAGACTTATCCTCATCCCTAAACTAGTTTTGAGCTATGGCTATCATCAGTGAGGAGTCAGAACATTCAGACACCTGATCCTTAATACAAACACAAGCCTAGCATTTATCTAATACTTAATTATTAAATAGCTGGATGTCCTAGTTCCTCACTGACAAGAGCCATACCTTGAAACCAGTTTGGGAATGAGAATAAGTCTAGATAGAGATTTTGAATGCATTATCTTGCATTTATTGGTAAAAATAAAAAAAATAAAATAAAATAAGCTTGTTTAAAGCTATTGACACTCTTTTTATATTAAATAATTTAATATATCAAGCACAGAGTTCTTTTTTTGAAAATAGTTCATAATATCCAAAATAGAAATAAAACAAACTAAGTCCTTCTTTTTCTCTTTCTTTTTTTTTTTTTTAACTTTATTAGTAACAAAATATTTACAACAATTAGTATATTTACATTAAGAGCTTTTTACATTTTTTTTTAATTTTTAATTTCTTAGGATGTTTTTAGAATATAATGATTTAAAACAAGATTATTACTATGATGGCATTAATGAGCAATTAAGGAATACATTGCTTTGCCATATTTTTCTTGTGACATTACTAGGTATATATTTCTGAGCATAAAGATAAATGTTATACCATTCTTTGTTATTTTTTTTAAGTACATTGTATTTTTTGTTATCAAATATTACAGCACAACGGGCAAGCCATATTGTTCTTAGAGTGTGAACGGTTACAAGGGCATTGAATGGTTTTAATTTCTTTATATTATTTATTAGGATATTTTTTAAATTAATTGTGTCTTTGTGGAATACAAAGCAGCGTAAGGTTGAAAAGAATGGACATGTCTCAAAGATATGTGATGAATTTTCCGGGAACAAATTGCATAGTATACAAGTAGGATCAATGTTTAGTTTAAATCGATTTATGAGAAATAACTTTGTTGGTATTACATCAAGTAGCAGATTATACAGGAATTTTAACCATGAGTGAGGCACATACAAATTTTGAAATTTAGTCAGTGTTCTTGCAGTAGATAGTGTTGACCAAAGTTGTCTATCGGGATAATTAATTTTTTTTAGATCTTTGTATGACAAACCAATTAGAGTATTAATGTTATAATTGTCCAGTAAATCAGCATGCTCAATGGCATGATCAGTGAAAAAGTGGCGATTTGCATATGGAGTAATAGCAAGGAGAAGTAGAGGTGGAGGAGTTGTCCTTAAAAAGGGATTAGTAGTGGTAACGATGTACATCTTAGCTCTAATGTAGGAGGTGAATGATTGAGGAGCTATTAGGTTAAGCCCACCCTTGCAAATTGGAAAACAGGTATTTTCTATTGATAGAAGATGCGATGTTGATCCCCATATATATTTTTTTGCTATACTCATGAAATATTTAATAGTTTTTTTTGAAGATGCATCCAAGGGCTGTAATAGGCAAGAATACCTCCTAGAATGGCATTGATGATACGAACTTTCATTATAGGGTACAGTAATCTTGAGTTGAAGCACTTTATTTTTTTATTAAATTTGTCCATGACAAGAAGATTTAAGTGATGACTTAGTTGTGTTTTTGAGAGATTAATAGGTATGCCAAGAAATGAAGAAAATGAACCTGTAAAGTGTGAGGGAAGACTGCGACCGGTAGCAATTTGCCATAAGGATGATTTGTTTATTTGTATTGTGGATCCTGTTATAGTTTCAAATTTCTTAAGTTTATGAAGTAGCATAGGTATATTTTGCAGGTCCCTGAATATTATCAAAACGTCATCAACATATGAAATGATCTTAACAGTTGTGCCTAAGTGTGGAAGAAAAATACCATCTATGCATTGCTCTATGTCCTTAATCAAGGGGTCTATGTATATCGCAAAAAGTAATGATGCAAGTGGGGAGCCTTGTGGGATACCTCTACTTGGCTTAAAGGGTTGAGAGAGTCTCATGTAATTTTTTTAGTCTAATCATTCTATTGTTAAGATAGTTTTTAATAGCTGTAACAAGGTGTGTATGATTTTCAAGCATTTGATTAAGTACAGAGAATAAGAAGTTCCAATTTACAATGTCAAAGGCAGACTTAAAGTCTACCTGGCATGCCACATAGTTTGTTAGTTTGTTTTGTTTAATATAAAGTATTGCTTCTTGTGCTAATAATATTGCTTGAGATGCTTTTTGCCCTTTGACTGCAAAGTGTGAAGGGGAAATTTTAGGTAAAGCATAGATATTTAACTGTTTAAGTATAATTCTAGCAAACATTTTCTGATCAATGTCTTCTAAGGTAATGAGACGCAAATCATTTACTGTTGGATGTGGATTTTTAGAGTTTTTTCTTATACAGAATACTATATTTGTTGATAAGTTAGGGATGTGATATTCCTTCGAACAAAGTTGATTGTAGTATTTCTGTAGGAATGGAGATATAATGTATTCCATTTGCTTATATATGTTAGCTGGAATGAGGTCATTTGCTAGTGAGATATGTTGTTTTAAGTACACTATTTCATCAAAAACTTGTTGTTTAGATATGTAGTAATTTTGTGTACAGTTTGTCTCATTTGTAAATAACTGTGAAGAGCTATGAGATTTTTTAAGGGAAATATTCAAGTGGTGCAGAAGTGCCTCATCAACATAAGTACCAGAGAGGAGAGAATTATCTTTTGATAGAATGGAAATGCCACAAGCATATGGGATTGGAAATTTTGCATAATTTATTGTGGTTTTTGTTAGTGCTGATAGATTTGGTAAAATTTTTCTCAGCCTATAAACCATGTTGTTCTGGTTATATAACTGAGTTAAATGTTTGTTTTCACATTGGAGCTTATAGATAAGATCTTTTGCCTCATCAAACCTTGTTATAGCTTTAAGGGTTGAATTTATGTCTTCAATACGTTGTTTTATAAGGTTATTAGAGTTATAGTGTGATAGGCGATCTGAACAGCACATGTTTAGTATTTTTTTGAGTTGAGACCATTTTTCAATTGGAGAGAGATTTTTCATCTGATGTAGGTGGTTGCTTACTATTAATATATTACAGAAATCATCTATGGTAAGTTTGAATTGTCTAGGGAGTTGTTTCTTATATGAGAATTTATATATAGTTTGTCTGTTATGTGGGCATTTTTGCATGAGTGTTACACAGATGTGGTCAGAAAATGAGACTGCAGTTAGATGAATTGAGGCTTTTAGGTTTATAGAAGAACTAAAAAATAGATCTATGAGAGAGGATCCTTGTGCACCCATGAATGTAACAGCATTTGTTGGATATAGGTGTGCTAATGGCAGCAGGGCAACTTGTGAAAGTTTGGCTTTCAAGGAGAGTGGCAAACCATTGTAGCTGCAGTTAAAGTCACCACACATGATAACTGTACCGGGCTTATGTAGTATTTTGTTATGCACAACCAGTAGGGTATCAACAACATCCTTTGCCTTTTGACATGAATATATTCCTATAATATAGTAAAGCTGTGAATGGAACAAAAAAGAGATAATTATTGAATTAACTGATAAAAGTATTATTTTAAGTTTTGTCACTGGAAATTGATTGTTTATTAGAATTGCAACACCTTGAGCTGGTCTGATGTTTGGCTTGTATGTAAAAATGTATTTGCTATGCAGAGTGTTAATTATGGTTGGATTGGTTACTTTGCTAATTTTTGTTTCTGTTATGACAAAAATGTCAGCATTATGATTATTTAAGAATTGAATCAGTTGTGAGAGTCTGTTATATGAGTTAATACCTCGTATATTTATTGTGGCTATTTTAATGTTAGACATGTTCAATGTTTAATGAGTTTGATTTAAGCTTTTTGTTTGTGTGCTTAGTATCACAATTAGATATTTTAATTTTTTTACTATTGTCATTTGTAAGATTGATATCCGAATTTACTAGTACACTATTTTGCTTTACTGTTATCTCAGGATAGTTTTTACTGTACAAAGAGTCTTGGCTATGGCTTAAAGATGAACTTTGTGTCAAACTGTTATTCAAATCCATTAATGGTTCCTGTGGATCATCAATGGAAATTGAGTTTTGTGATTGGTAATTATGCTGTGAATGCATGTCAGGCAAACGGTTATTTATACTAAATTCTTGATTAGGGAGAGTTATGGTTGATTCATTATTGGGAAGATTAGAGAGTTGAATTGCCTCTGTAGTTGATGGGAGAGTGTAATTTTTTGAAACAACGCTGGCCCATGATAACTTTTCCTTATCTTTACTACAAAGGTGACCAAGTCTATCGATTTTGCCACAACTTAAACAGTTACCAATGTTACATTGTGAAGCTATATGCCCTATTCTGGAGCATTTGAAACATAGAGGTTGACGACCTTTAATACTAATTGTGATGGGGATGGATCTCATATAAATTCTATGTGGAAGTTCATCTGGTTTATGATTAGGTTTCATTTTTAGTGTAATTTTCCAGCAGTTTGTTGGAATCTCAAATTTTATATTTGGTGTGAGCTCTCTTGAGATATTTATTATCTGTGCAATTTCTGATATGTTTTTTTGTAGCACAACATCTGTAAAGTCTGGAGGTGCATGCATGATGCGACCATAAACTATTGGATTAGGATCTTTGGTGATGTAATATATTTTTTTAAAATTTAAATGTGTTACGGATTTTTCTGCTTCTTCGCGTTGTTGTTTTGAAAAATATTCTAAGCATATAAAAGATCTAGCTGGGAAAGTTGCTGTCGATTTTATATTTTTTATCATGTTATACTTTTGCAGTTCCTCTAGATAATCAGGTAGAGAAGGACGAGATAAAATTGGTTCATTGTCTGCTGGATCATAGTTTTCTATTATACTAATAATGGATGTGGAAGGAGAGAGACTATTTGCAAATATCTTTCGCCAATAATCATTAAGCTTGCTAAAAGAAGTATATTTAGTTTTATTTGTTTCTATATTATTTACAATTGAGTTAATATCTATAAATTTCGTTGGATTACTGGAAATTGATGTAGAATCGTTTTTAATTTTTGTTATAGCTTTTTGATTCTTTTGTTCTGATGATGCAATTTCCGCTGTGTTAATAGCGACAGATACACTGCTATCACTAAGGAATGTTAGTGATTTAAATTTGCGCATTTTGCTGGGAGGACTAATATTTATATTATTACTATTATTATTATTTTCATTTAGTTCCATTTGTTCACCCCATGTATGAACGTTATTTGAGGAATGAAAACTATCAGTGTTTTCCGGGGTTCTTTTTTTCTTATTAGAAGCTTTTATATTATTAGAAGCTTTCATATTATTTTTTTGCATTTTTTTTGCTTGGTTATTTGCATGATTATTTGTTTGGCTATTTGTTTTAAATTCATTAAGAACAACAGAATTATTAGCTGTTTTACTGATATACGCATTAGATTTTACATTTTTTGATATTTCAGTTTTAACTGTTTTACTTTGGGATGTTGCTAAGCAAGAATTCGTGTTAAACTTGTCAATATCTGGTAGACTGTTATACTTCTTTTTCCTTAACATTTTAGACGTAGAAGTCATTAAAGGCAAATTATAATGAGATTTGCTTTTATAAAATTATTTTTTATCTAAACTTACCTTAAAGTTAAGACAGCTACGAGTTCAAACTTTTAAACAAGCAGCCATTTTAGCGTTCAAGTCCTTCTTTTTAAAACTTGTTTTTTATATGATTATTACATGGATAAAAAAAAAATCCAACATTTCGACTATTTTATATAGTCTTTTTCAAGGCACACTAAAATAAAATAATATATATATATATAACAAATAACACATATTCCATAAAAATAAATAAATAAATAAACAAAAAATTACAAAATATATTCATAACCAAAAATATACCTTATTTCACTCCCCTTTTCCTATTATCAACTAACACAACTCAAAGAGAAACAATTTCATTTTATTAAAAAAAAATCTATATATATATCCTTTAAAACATTTAATTAAAAACCTATTATTTTCTTTTCTGTTTACCTATTAACATCCTATTTAATTCAGGTTTTATTTCATCAATGTATACACTTTCTTTTATCATCCTTTCTTTATATGACTTAATACATTCAAAAGCTTTATATCAAAATCCCCATGCTTAAATTTATTCATGTGAATGTAAACAGCAGAATTTTTATCACCTAAATGCTGTTTTAATCTAGTTTTTAATTTATTCTTACTAGTCCCAACATATGTCATTTCTACATTCTTTCTAAAACAATTCAAACATTTTATCAAATAAACTGAATTCATAATATCTAACCTATTATAGTCCCCATTATTATTAATTAAAAGATTTAAACTAGCTTTCATTTTATAAACTGGACAAATTGAAACATTATATTTCCTATTAATCATTTTAACTAATTTCTTAACTTTAATAAATAAACCTTTAGTTATATTAAAACCAACATAAATAATCTTTTCTCTATTCCTACTCCTATCTAATCCCATTCTATTTCTTATTTTATTTATATTTTTATTAGAAAACAAATGTTTAACTACACCCCTAGGATAATCATTCATAAAACATTCATTCCTAATAATATCAATCTCATTCCCAAACAAATTACTATTTGAACATAACTTAATTGCCCTAATAATTTTATTATTAACAATATTAATTTTACTATGATTATCAATATATGAAAACCAATTATTTGATAATCCAAAAAATGTTTTTTTCTAAACACAGATGTTTCTATACTAACATTATAATTGCTATCAATTTTTTTAAAAATTCTAACATCCATATATTCAATAACATTAATATATTCTTTTTCCATTTTTTCCATAATAAATTTTATTTTTCAACTCTACCATTAATATAACTCAAAAAATTATCTGCATTTCTTTTATTACCATTGAAAACCATAAAATAGTCATCAACATATCTAACATAAAAAATTGGTTTATAATTAAAAAATTGCTCTTCAAACTTATACATATATATTCCTGCCAAAAAACCACTCAGACTATTACCCATACTTAAACCCTCTTTTTGCTTATAAAATTCACCCCCATATTTAAAAATAAGGTCCCTACAACAAATCACTAATATTTCATATAAAAAATTGAGGGTTTTTCTTTTATATGAAATATTAGTGATTTGTTGTAGGGACCTTATTTTTAAATATGGGGATGAATTTTATAAGCAAAAAGAGGGTTTAAGTATGGGTAATAGTCTGAGTGGTTTTTTGGCAGGAAATATATATATATATATATATATATATATATATATATATATATATATATATATATATATATATATATATATATATGTATAAGTTTGAAGAGCAATTTTTTAATTATAATAGAAATAAACCAATTTTTTATGTTAGATATGTTGATGACTATTTTATGGTTTTCAATGGTAATAAAAGAAATGCAGATAATTTTTTGAGTTATATTAATGGTAGAGTTGAAAAAATAAAATTTACTATGGAAAAAGAATATATTAATGTTATTGAATATAAGGATGTTAGAATTTTTAAAAAAATTGATAGCAATGATAGTGTTAGTATAGAAACATCTGTGTTTACAAAAAAAAACATATTTTGGATTATCAAATAATTGGTTTTCAGATATTGATAATCATAGTAAAATTAATATTGCTAATAATAAAATTATTAGGGCAATTAAGTTATGTTCAAATAGTAATTTGTTTGGGAATGAGATTGATATTATTAGGAATGAATGTTTTATGAATGATTATCCTAGGGGTGTAGTTAAACATTTGTTTTCTAATAAAAATATAAATAAAATAAGAAATAGAATGGGATTAGATAGGAATAGGAATAGAGAAAAGATTATTTATGTTGGTTTTAATATATCTAAAGATTTATTTATTAAAGTTAAAAAATTAGTTAGAATGATTAATAGGAAATATAATGTTTCAATTTGTCCAGTTTATAGAAAGAAAGCTAGTCTAAATCTTTTAATTAATAATAATGGTGACTATAAAATGTTTGAATTGTTTTAGAAAGAATGTAGAAATGACATATGTTGGGACTAGTAAAAATAAATTAAAATGTAGATTAAAACAGCATTTAGGTGATTAGTTAAGTAGGATTTACGATTTAGGGCTCCTGCTGTTTACATTCACATGAATAAATTTAAGCATGGGGATTTTGATATAAAGCTTTTGGAATGTATTAAGTCATATAATGAAAGGATGATAAAAGAAAGTGTATACATTAATGAAATAAAACCTGAATTAAATAGGATGTTAATAGATAAACAGTAAAGAAAATAATAGATTTTTAATTAAATGTTTTAAAGGATATATATAGATTTTTTTTTTTAATAAAATGAAATTGTTTCTCTTTGAGTTGTGTTAGCTGGTAATAGGAAAGGGGAGTGAGATAAGGTATATTTTTGGTTATGAATATATTTTGTAATTTTTTGTTTATTTATTTATTTATTTATTTTATGGAATATGTGTTATTTGTTATATATATATTATTTTATTTTAGTGTGCCTTGAAAAAGACTATATAAAATAGTCGAAACATTGGATTTTTTTATCCATGTAATAGTCATATAAAAACAAGTTTTAAAAAGGAGTTAGTTTGTTTTATTTCTTTTTATATTACATTTATAAATACAAGCTAAATAAGTTACATGATGTATGACTTGATTTCATTAATATTATAGTTTGACTGTTAATGCTTTCATTATATTAGATTGCTAAGGCTATTAATATATAGTGTATCTGAATTTACTTAATTTCCATATGGCCATTCGAGTTGGAGAACTGGATTTGAAGCCATATAGATGTCTGAAAATTTCAGATTTTCTACTTAATAGTTAAATATTAGATAAATGCCATGCTTGAGTTTGTATTTTGGATCTTCTGTCTGGATGTTGTAGCTCCTCACTGATGAGAGCCATAGCTTTGGGAATGGGGATAAGTCTAGATAGAGATTTTGAATGCATTCTCTTGCTGCATTTATCAATATATATATATTGTAATGATCGAAAACAAGTGAAGATCGAATGTAACCGCAAACTACGATATCTGCTCTACAGGGCGCCATCTAGGCATTTAAACCTAGAAAAATTTATAGAGTAGGCAGATACGCGCTGTTAAGATTCCACTTTATTTAAATATTTAGATCATTAGCCCAAGTCACTAGCTCAGTGGAACAGCAGAGATTATAAAATATAACTTTATATCTCAAATATAAAAAAAATAAAAGCCACTGCCAGAAATTAACACATAAAAATATTTATTTACACACATATAAAATCATTCTAATTTGAGGAATAAGTTTAACATTTTAGATGTTTATATTAATCTTTAATTTTACATTTAAATAGATTTTAATAATGAGTTTAATATTTAGTGAGTCGAGTATGAATAAACTATATAGATTGTATTTGAAAAGAAAATATTCAATCCCTTATTTAACCTTAGGCCAAAAAGTTCATAGCCAAACTGGCATCAATCTATCTGATACATTTATGTATTCAATATAGCATGAAAATATGACAACACAAAATACTATACTGTCAGGAATGTACATCTGAACAGTAAGTAGAGTTAGAGAAGACATTGTCTCTCCACCAACAGGAATGCTACATCTGTTGGCAAGTAGAACAATAAACATAAAACTCCATAGGAATGGATTGCAGTTCTTTGCCATCTTACAAACCCATCCATAGGCAAACAGAAGGTGTGTGGCATTTATATGCAATCCTTCCCATAGCGGATCTCATACTACATCTACTAATTACACAAATATATCCAATCCATTGAGCCAATTCAACTACAAAACGAATAACCTAAGATTACCCTCCCTTAATATAACTTTACAAAACTATATAGCCATTCACGCCCGACTTAAATTTAACATTTATTATGTTCGTACAGATGAATTTTATAAAATTTGTTTTAAAATGTTGAGTATAGATTGGCTGCACAGATTCCACAGTTAAAAACATTTCAAAATAAACATAAACAATCAAAATACAAAGTCATCGATAATGTCAATTGCATAGGGAATACAAAAAAAAAACCCAATGGTGTTCATCATAAGACACCGCAGTGACATGATGACTTATATATTCCAATTGACTATGAAACAGCAACATAATTAACCGCTAACGAATCTATGCAACGTCTATACCCAACTTTAAATTTCATGCATTTAAATAATTTATACAATAAGTATTAATACAATAAATAATTTATACAATAAGAAAAAAAATGGAAATGATGTTTATCAATGCAAAACATATAAATTTAAACATTTTCAATTGATTTTAAACTTAAAAGTCAGATATAAGTTCATAAGCTTGAACTAAAGTTCTTAATTATTTTTAAATTTTAGAGTTCATGTCAATAGCTTACAGTAGAAGAAATCACTGCTCTTGATGTAAATTTCCACAGAGTCTTTATTTGAAAACCCAGTCAGATGTTCCAAAGGTAGCATTAGCTGGTTCATTTTGGTATAACAGTCAGTTCATTTTTCAAAATAGAGAGTGTGATATGTGCGTCCTATCACCGACCCTCAAAAACAAACCGGAAAACCCCCTGGAACTCAATATTTTTCTTTTTATAGTCCTCCTATGGACTCCATGAACAAAGATGTCACTGTTCCATTTTTTCGTTATTGTCCGGGCCTTTATTTGCTGCTTCTATATTGGACAAGCTAATTCTTTATTCCTTATCTAATTTTGATCTGACTTTTTAATTACACCGCTTTTGGATAATTAATAAACAATCATTTCCATCTACAAAAATATTTTATCTTTAAGTCTTGTACTTTTTTTTTATAAAAAAGTACGTTCAAATACTTATTTATTTGTTTTTTAAAAAATATTTTTAAAGTTTTGAATCTGTGCGAATATATACATTTAACAAACATTTTAATTTTAGCGTTTAGTTTTGTTTTTCTTTAATAGAATTTATTTTTATTTGCGCACTTTAAGATTTTATTTTAAATTAATGTAATGACATATTTATATATCGTTACAATATATATATATATTGTACAAACATTGTATTGGCACATAATAATTTTGTTTAAAAAAAAATTATTAAAATAAAAATCTTTCGTAAAAGTAAACAATTAAAAATCGAAGAGTTTTGAAATAAAAGTTACAATTAGTTAATTAATAGAGGGGATAGAGCTTTTCTTTAGAAACGTCAAACTAAAAGTTCTAAGTTTAAAGTTTTTTTTTATTATTATTATTAGTTGAAATATAATCTAAAGTTTAAAAATATAAATCTTTTTATTTAAGTTAAAGAAAAAAAAGTCATCTTAAAAAAATTAAATAGCTTGTTAATAAATTATATGTGTGTGTATATATGTGCGATTGTAAATATAATAAATGTATGCATATTAAATATTATAAAAGTAAATGAAGATTGTCATTAAAAAACACAATGATGGCTACTAATAAAAATATAAAAACAACATGTTTGCATGGCTACTAATTAAACGATCTTCAAAAACACATAATTAAAAGATTATCAAAGGAATTTTGACAACAGGATTAAAAAGCTTTTCTCCAAAGGATTAGCTACTAATGAAAAGAACTTTGACAACATGCCTCATGTATAAAGACATTTTTTATCAGACAATTAGTTCAGTTCAGTTATTAGAGTTGCATTTAAGTTGTCTTTGAGAGGGTTATATCAGTCAATTTATTATGGATCCAGAATCAAGAGTGCAGGTTAAAATCTCAGAAAACATACGGTTTTCTCCAGCCTGAGTCCAGTAAAATAGCAAAACCTGCCCGTGAATAGGATAATACTTATATAACAACTTGAAGCCATTAATATTTAACTGTCTCCAGGAATAATACTGATGAATAAAAATGAAACCTCCTCAAGAAACTTCAAATCTAACTGGTTAGAAATATCTCAGTAAAAGCAGCAAACAGCAAGAAGTCCTCGCGCCAAAAATCCTAGGTAATAACATTTTCTTATTTTCATTTCTGAAGTAGCCATCACATTCATGTGAATCCTCCAAGAGTCAAGGATATGAACTCTATATCATACATAAAATGAACTATTGATATGTGTGTTTAAACTTCAAATACTATTAATGCTTTATTATGTGATATTATAGTGTGTAAATTATAAATGTGTGTGTGTTATTAGTTAAATAAGGTTTATAAAATATTCAAAATTAGTTTAATAAATGTTAATCAAATAAATTGTTTTCAAACTAAAGCTTTATCTGTTGGTCAATTCTTTTCACCACTAATTTTGTATAATTTGTTATTGATTACAAGAAGCTGAGCTAGTCTTGAGTCTGACTTAGGCATTGAGTTAGTGGCCATTGTTTAAAGTGCATTATTTGTCTTCTGGATGAATAGCTGGTGCCCACGTATACAAAACAAAAAAGTACTTTGAACATGATGTTGAATTCAACAGTCGAGAAGAAGTTATGTCCAGGAAATGTAATGCTAGTTATATATTATATAGCTATCATTTGGACATACATATGTTCTTCTCAGCCTAAGAGGCCAGTAGTAAGATAGCAATGGATCGAACCTGGTACAATATATATATATATATGTAATAACCTGGTATATATATATATATATATATATATATAATAAAAGTACACCAAATCCAAAATTAAACCAGACTAGCCAAAAAAAAAATCAAAATCAAAATCAATGGTTTCCCTGCTTGCAGCAGACTTCTCAAGTGTAAGGAACTACAAAAACTACCCCATATTTATATTAAACATAATGGTAGTGTGATGAGTTTAAGAGCTAAAGAGTTTGATTCTACCACTTTTGTACTCTAACATCACCATACATGTAAATATGATTATTAGTATTCTGTATAGTTTAATAGAATAGTGAATTTGAGACTAGAAATCCATAGATTATCATTTTTTGCTGGAACATTATCACATATATGTATATATTATAATGGGATGGGTAATTTTGGTTATTTTGGAGTCATCCTTGAGTGATGGCAAATCATCATCAACCCCAGTTCAAAATAAATCTTTCAAATAAAATTAATTAAAATAACAAGATAAAATATTAAAGTAAAATGTTAAAGTATAACTAATATCATATATATATATCTTAATCTTATAATACTTTTTTCATATGCACTTCAATGCAAACAAATTTTTTTAAAAAACTCCTTTATTTTTTTTACAGTTTTGACTATCCAGCAGTCTTCATCAGAGCTACAATATTTGAACATTATAATACATAACAATCACTTCATATATATATATATATATACACATATGTATATCAAAATATACACATATATCCTCTACATACATATATAGATATATAGATCCATATTACCCATACATATACATATAAATTCCATACCTACATCTATATATGTAGATATGCATATCCAAATATATACATATATTCTGAAATCATATATATATATACAGATACACATACACCCATAGACATACATATATATACAAATCCATACATACATCTATAAATACACATCCATACATATGTATACAAGTTATATATAAATTACATATATATAAAATATACAAAAATATATCCAATACACCATTTTTTAATTATTACCTTTTAATACTATTTTATTTTTATTTTTACTTTTTTATTTTTTGAAAAATTCTTTTAAATATTATCCTTTTTATTAGCTTTATTATTATTATTATTATTATTATTATTATTATTATTATTATTATTATTATTATTATTATTATTATTATTATTATTATTATTATTATTATTATTATTATTATTATTATTATTATTATTATTATTATTATTATTATTATTATTATTATCATCATCATCATCATCATTATCATTATTATTATTATTATTAATATTATATTATTTTCCTTTCATCATTTCTTACTGTCTATTGTTCAAATATTGTAGCTCTGATGAAGACTACTGGACAGTCGAAAGTGTAAGGAAAATAAAGATGTTTTTAAAGAAAATTTGTTTGCATTGAAGTGTATATGAAAAAAGAATTATAAGAAATATATATATGAAGATATGCAAAAAAAGGAAAAGAGAAGAATAAGAGAATGTAACTAATATCATATAAAGTTATGGATATTAAAGTAAGATATTAAAGTAAGAGATATTAGTAAGATATTAAAGTAATATTTAATATCACAAAATATATATAATTCTATATAAGGCTTTAACCTTACTGCTATGTGCCTTGAGTCCTCAATTTTGCCCCAAGAGGGACTTCTACAAATCTTCTTACAAGATTATAACTTTATAAAGATAAGAGTGGCGTCTTATCTTTAACCTACTTTCTAATTATATAGCCAAATTAAGTATTTTGATTTGAGAGTATGAAGTGAGTAGGTTCTTCACTAATTAAGTCCACTTACTCACTTCATGCTCTCAAATCAAGATGCTTTAGATTTACCTATATAATTAGAAAGTAGGTTGAAGGTAAGATGCTGCTCTTATCTTTATAAAACTATAATCTTACATTAAGATTTGTAAAGGTCTCTCGATTGAGCACTCAAGGTGCATAGTAATAAGATTAAAGTCTTATGTAGAATCATGTGTTGCCCATGTGCTTAATAAGAATTAATATGCATGAGATCATGAAATCTCAGAGATCAGATCAGTTAACTCCCTAGAGTAACTATGATTAACTATAAATTCACCAGCATTATCAATAAGTATAGGTAATACTCAAGTAATAACCATTCATCATCATGAATGATCAACAATCAAATAAATCAACAGTCAATCTTGTGACTGGATTTAACATGGGTTTACTGTTAGACCAGGCCAACTATTTAGCCTTTGCAAGCATGGGGCAATTATCTAAACATAATTTGGATGCATAAACTAAGTCCTAATCCATCAGAATACATAACCATAAATGCAATATTGCTGGGATATTGAAACATGCTGATCATCATCAATGCTCTGGCTACTTAATACCATTAATGTACTGGCCATTATAAACTTAATTTCTAATAAGTCTAAATTAAAATAAAATGTGCATAAACTTTGAACAATATAATCCTCATGCCAAACAAGGACAATGTCATATTGTATGACCTTGCACTAAATAACATTTCATTTCATATATCAGATCATTGTGCTTGAATCTAACTTAGAAAACATAAGCTCTATTAGAATTATTATGATCATGAGATGATGCAAATGTAATATTTTAAAAGCCATTTGGAATTAAGTTCACTGAAATAATTTTAACAATTGAATAGAAGTTTATTAATAACAAAAAAATAAATGAAGTTAATATCTGTAGAATATGGCTAAACACATATCAATTAAGCTGTCTGATTTTGAGTAATATACAATTAAAAAACTATCACATTGTGATTTACATGTTTAATACAAAATTCAATGAGTTTACATAAACACACACACACATATATAAACCGCACAGATGTGCATTATAATTTAGAAATGAATATATTTTATTTGACATCTGGTAATAAAAAAATGATTATGTCTACATGTCATGCATTGGTATGTGCACACAGACATGTGACATAATATTCCTGACCATATTGGAATTATAAAATAATTATAAAAATATTAAATTATATAAAAGTAAAATAAATGATTAGAATTTACATATGAGTGTCTATTTGACATGCATTGGTATTTATATAACACAGACATGTGACATAATAATTTTTAAACATATTTGAATTGTCATAAAGTAATAAAATAAATGATTAAAATTTACATATATGTGTGGATTAATTTAAAACAAAATTTAATTTATTACATTGTGATTTACATATATTTTCCAATAGGTTTACTTAAAACACATCCAGCACACAGACATGTGGACTAATGATTTATGAACATATTTAAATAGACATATGTAAAAAAAAATATATGATTAAAATTTTTATGTTATCTTATTAGTGATACAAATATTTTATAGTAGGCTTACTTAAACATATATATATAATTGCACAGACATGCAATATATTAATTTATTAACATAACATATTTGGGTACTTTAACCCGATGTGCTATGTGGCCACCAGGTGACGCTGTGCCACCATCAACAACCAGTCAGAAACCTGCAAGTGCTAAAATTTTTTTTCAAAAAGTGGCTGAAAATCGTCAACTAAAAAAGCCCAAGGCTAGACATATAAAAACGCTGAAAATTGGCAAGTAAAAAATAAATTTATATCAAAAAGAGCATGAAAATTGTCAACTAAAAAAGCCCAAGGCTAGACATATAAAAACGCTGAAAATTGGCAAGTAAAAAATAAATTTATATCAAAAAGAGCATGAAAATCGTCAACTAAAAAAGCCCAAGGCTAGACATATAAAAACGCTGAAAATTGGCAAGTAAAAAATAAATTTATATCAAAAAGAGCATGAAAATCGTCAACTAAAAAAGCCCAAGGCTAGACATATAAAAACGCTGAAAATTGGCAAGTAAAAATAAATTTATATCAAAAAGTGCATGAAAATCGTCAACTAAAAATAAATTTATATCAAAAAGTGCATGAAAATTGTCAACTAAAAAAGCCCAAGGCTAGACATATAAAAACGCTGAAAATTGGCAAGTAAAAAATAAATTTATATGAAAAAGTGCATGAAAATAGACTACAAAAGTCCAAGGCTAGTCATATCAAAATGCTGAAAATTGACAAGTAAAAAATAAATGCCTGACATTGTATATATTCAAGAAATATTGCAAAAGTCCAAATTTAAAAAAACCCCACTCAAAATGCTATAAAATTTAAAATTAAAATATATATATAGCTGAAAATTAAAAAAAAAAAAAGCTGAAAATACATTAAACCCCCCTCCCCACAAGCAAAAATTATCCACTTAAATTGACAAGTAAAAATGCCTGATGCTGTATATATTCAAGAAATATTACGAAAGTCCAAATTTTTTTTAAAAAAAAAATCATAATGTTATAAAATTTAAAATTAAAATATATATATATATATAGCTGAAAATGAAAAGCAATATACAAGAACTCATTAACAATGGTGGAAGGCAGGAAATGCACTATACAAGAAACCATTAACAATCCTGGAAGGTGGGAAATGCAAAAACAGAATTTCATCAAATTATTTATTAAGTTTCCAATTTGCATTTATCTGCAATGCATTCAAAAGCAATTATTTGGTCTCTGCTTTAAAATTATAGCATTATCATTTAAATTCGGCAAGCAGTACATAGAAAAATAATTATCAACGTAAAATATACCCCACCACACAAAATAACTGAAATTCACAATTTACGTCTTAGGTGTAATACTTAAAAAATAAACGATTATAAACATTATCAAATCATTTAAATTCATCAATATTTAAAAAAAAACCCGATATACAAAAAATAATTACAAATGTCTTTCCAGAAATTTCAATGATGGCACTGTTTTCGTTTCAAGTAATTATTTTTCAAGCTGGTCCAGAAAAGCTATGGCTTCACATTTTGAAGATACAAAGATGATGTGTAATAGGAAAAAAATTTGCAGCATAACATTTTGAAGATACAAAGCTTCCGTGAAATAGAGAAATTAGTTGCAGCATAAAAATCCATTAGCTATCAAATAATAAAACGAATTAAATATCCGTTATCTTTTACAACTTTTTTTTTAAATTTTGCTTTCTAAAGCTAAACTTATTAACATTCCTGAATGAATAAAAAATGATGGTGCTCACTGTGAATCAAATCTATTTTTAAAATTACCATTTAACGTACTCGTAAAAGTTAGAAACTGATAAATAGCAATAGACAAAAAATAATTACCAATGTATTTCCAGAAATTTCAATGATTGCACTGTTTTCGTTTCAAGAAATTATTTTTCAAGTTGGGCCAGAAAAGCTATGAGTTCACATTTTGAAGATACAAAGATGATGTGTAATACAAAAAATATTTGCAGCATAACATTTTGAAGATACAAAGCTTTCGTGAAATAGAAAAATTATTTGCAGCATAAAAATCCATTAGCTATTAAATAATAAAGTGAATTAAATATCCATTATCTTTTACAACTTTTTTTTAAAATTTTGCTTTCTAAGGCTAAACTTATTAACATTCCCGAATGGATGAAAAATGACATCATCTTTGTATCTTCAGAATGTGAAGCTTTTCTGGCCTAGCTTGAAAAATAATTTCTTGAAACGAAAAAAAATGCAATCATTGAAATTTCTGGAAAGACATTGGTAATTATTTTTTGTATATCATTTTTTTTTAAAATATTGATGAATTTAAATGATTTGATAATGTTTATAATCGTTTATTTTTTAAGTATTACACCTAAGATGTAAATTGTGAATTTCAGTTATTTTGTGTGGTGGGGTATATTTTACATTGATAATTATTTTTTTATGTACTGCTTGACGAATTTAAATGATAATGCCATAATTTTAAAGCAGAGACCAAATAATTGCTTTTGAATGCATTGCAGATAAATGCAAATTGAAAGCTTAATAAATAATTTGATGAAATTCTGTTTTTGCATTTCCCATCTTCCAAGATTGTTAATGGTTTCTGTATAGTGCATTTCCTGCCTTCCACCATTGTTAATGGGTTCTTGTATATTGCTTTTCATTTTCAGCTATATATATATATTAAATTTAAATTTTATAGCTTTATGATTTTTTTTAAAAAAAAAATTTGGACTTTCATAATATTCCTTAAATATATACAGTGTCAGGCATTTTTACTTGTCAATTTAAGTGGATAATTATTGCTTGTGGGGGGGGGGGTTAATGTATTTTCAGCTATTTTTTTTTTTGAATTTTTTAGCTATATATATATTTTAATTTTAAATTTTATAGCATTTTGAGTGTTTTTTTTTTTAAATTTGGACTTTCACAATATTTCTTGAATATATGCAGTGTCAGACATTTATTTTTTACTTGTCAATTTTCAGCATTTTGATATGACTAGCCTCGGACTTTGGTAGTTGTCTATTTTCATGCACTTTTTGATATAAATTTATTTTTTACTTGCCGAGTTTTAGCATTTTGATATGTCTAGCCTCGGGCTTTTTTAATTGTCTATTTTCATGCCTTTTTGAAATAAATTTATTTTTTACTTGCCAATTTTCAGTGTTTTTATATGTCTAGCCTTGGGCTTTTTTAGTTGATGATTTTCATGCACTTTTTGATATAAATTCATTTTTTACTTGCCAATTTTCAGCGTTTTTATATGTCTAGCCTTGGGCATTTTTAGTTGATGATTTTCATGCACTTTTTGATATAAATTTATTTTTTACTTGCCAATTTTCAGCGTTCTTATATGTCTAGCCTTGGGCTTTTTTAGTTGACGATTTTCATGCCCATTTTGATATAAATTTATTTTTTACTTGCCAATTTTCAGCGTTTTTATATGTCTAGCCTTGGGCTTTTTTAGTTGACAATTTTCATGCATTTTTGATATAAATTTATTTTTTACTTGCCAATTTTCAGCGTTTCTATATGTCTAGCCTTGGGCTTTTTTAGTTGACAATTTTCATGCACTTTTTGATATAAATTTATTTTTTACTTGCCAATTTTCAGCATTTTTATATGTCTAGCCTCGGGCTTTTTTAATTGACGATTTTCATGCACTTTTTGATATAAATTTATTTTTTACTTGCCAATTTTCAGCATTTTTATATGTCTAGCCTCGGGCTTTTTTAGTTGACGATTTTCATGCACTTTTTGATATAAATTTATTTTTTACTTGCCAATTTTCAGCGTTTTTATATGTCTAGCCTTGGGCTTTTTTAGTTGACGATTTTCAGCCACTTTTTGAAAATTTTTTTTATCACTTGCAGGTTTCTGACCGGTTGTTGATGGTGGCGCAGCGTCACCTGGTAGCCACATAGCATGTCAGGTTAAAGTACCCATATTTGAATTTATTAAAATAATAAAATTATTATAATAATTAATTCCCTATTTTGAATACAGATAAAATTCACATATATGTGTGTATATAAAATAAAACAAAAAATAATTTGAATCAGTTATTAAAAATAAGTCTACATCTTTTTATTTATTAAAAAATGTACATTCAGTTTTAACAGGATATCTGTTAATTAATTAAAAATGTTTAAATTTTAAAAATATAGATTTTAAATGTTTCTTTTCTCTTCTTCCACAAACAATTATTTTAAAATAATATCATTCTATACATATCTATCAGTATCACAGGTTAATTAATTAATTATAAAATCTTCAAATTTAAACATATAGGTTTTAAAATGTCATTTTAAAAGATTTTTAAAAGAACTTATTTAAAATTTCATTCTTTCTATATAGATATCACTATCACAGTTTGCTCTTAATTATAATATTTTAAAAATTTAAAAATATAGATTTTAAATGATTTAAAATAATATTGTTCTATATATGTCTGTCACTTTTAAAATGTCATTTTAAAATAAATTATTTAAAACAACTCACACTATATTATAATAGGGCTGAGTTCAAATCCTGTTCTAAGTCAGAGGGTAATACTACATATCTAATTAAATCAAAAGTAATGTTAAGTAAATTGTTATTTTTCTTTTTCATTGTGGTCTTGTATGTGAGTGCATACATATATATTTAAGTAATTAAATAAAAAACAGATTGAAATATAAGAGGGATGGGGGATTATATGGTTTGTGCTCTGGTATTTATTTATACACATGTTTATATTGCTGCATGAGTGAGTAAATGTAATAATTTCATAAAAAGGAATAAAGTTATTTTGATTTAAAGAGAAATATTCCAAGATGGTCGATTAAAGGAAGAATGTTATAAATTATAAAAAAATTAATTAATTGCAAAGAAAGGACCCGAAAAGTTGCAGATCGCTATCTTGAAACAAAGACATTTTAATTAATAAAATAGAATGTTAAAAATAAGAGACAATGAACGGTCGAGTGTAGATCACAGGGCAAATTGGAAATTCCTAAGCATAGATAAAAGAGAAACAAAGAAAAGAAAAGTATTGAAAAGATTTTTATTTCGCAAACCATGTGGTTTAATGAAAGAAGAAAGAACAATGGTATAATTAATAAGAGTCGAGAAAGCTGAACTGGAAGAACTACGAGAGCTGTGACTGCCACGAGCAGGATCGTAGGAAGAAGTACTAAAAAGAAAAAAGTTTAAAATTGAAAAATCATGAACAGGCTGGGGTAGAAGAACAGAACGGGCCAGGCTATGCTGTCCATCCTGTGGAGATACTACCGTCAATGTAAGAGCGAAGCCCTTCCTGAAGCTACAAAAAGAACAGCATTCACTGGACACCATTAATTGCCTTATGAAATCTTATCAAAGAAAAAAATCCTTTAATCGTACAGTGCAGCATGAAGCCAATGGAAAATTGCTAACAATCTACACCCGGGTGAGATAAATGAAGTAAACCAAACATTTTTCGTAAGTGATAATAACTATTTTTAATGAAAGCACATCCTATTAAATAATGCGTAAAAGGGTTAAAGTAAATGAAAAGAATGTTGAAATAAAACCCCTGTATAAATATATGCCTTAATAGACAATGCCTGATTGAAATTGTTTTCAAGCAATGATCTGTATTTTTGTGTATTGCATTTATAAACTTGTGCGAGTGTATTTACATGCAGGTTATTTAATTATTCAGGCACAAACCAATCTCCAATTATGGGATTCTATGGGTTTTGTTTTATTATTTGTGTTATATTAATAAATATTAATTAGTATTATAAATTTAATTGTGCGTGTTAGTGTTAATTTCTTAGAATAATATTAAAAAGCAAAAAGTAGGAAAGCAAACGAATCGTTCATGCGCTACATGCACATTTTTATATGTTCCTTCCGCCTCTTTCCCATGGTCACTGACTATTACCCCTGAGTGAGCTAGCCAGAGGTACAAGCTCTAACCACCAGAAATAGATATTCATCCTCTCCCAGCATAATTCTTATTTATTCGTAGGTAAGACTGGTGCTTGAGGTCATTATTGATGATCATAAATATGATGGGTGAGTAATTAGAGGTCATTGCAAAACCAACCACACATAAATGTGTTCATATTATAAATTGTTGTTAAATAAAAGAGCAAAACTTAAGTTTAAAATATGTAATAAACATATACCACATATATACGTGTTTATGCCGGAATAAACTGTTACAATGGCGCACCAACAAAGGAGCTTTCGAAGAGTGGAAAGTAGGGGAGGGGGATAGAATATAAGTTAGATAAGACAGTCTACTATGAAGTTGCTTTACATGTTTTTTTTATATAAAAAAGGAAAGAAATACAGTATAATAGCTATAAAATATAGCTTGTGTAGATGAATTATTGCTGGTAGTTTATTTTGTCTGTATTGAAATTAATTAGGTCAAAATCGCATGCGAATAAATATTTTAATATGTATGTATGTATTGAACAGTCTGTGGAAATTTTGTTGTGTGATTCGAAGAGAAATAATATTATATAAGCGAGTTTTATTTTCCATTTAAGAGTTTCCTCATTGTATTAAATATTTAACTGCTTTGACATGTACAAAAGTGAATAAATAAAACCTCCATAATTTCCTATTTGATATAATTAAGAGTGATTAACTTTAGAAAGCAGTATATTGACTATGTTCTATATGAACTCATATATATATATATATATATATACATCTAAACAATACATACAAATTTTTTTTTTGGATCCGTTTCATATATGTGTATGCGATTAGGAAATTGATATTTGTGGAACAGTTACCCATAAAAGGGTATATTATAAAACACTGTTAGTGCTAGAAATCTATGAATTCGTTTTGAACAAGTTAATATTTTGGTTTGATGGGCAAAGTTGCAAGAAAATACTAATCATCTCAGTGAAAAACAGAAAGAAAGCGATTAAGGAATAGGGTTGAAAAGGGCTAGATAGAAAAATTAGACAGAAGACACAGTACTTCAGGGATGGAGAGCAGGTCTGGTGTGTCTGATATGAAATAGTAATACAAAATCATTGTAATTAGTCATTATTAGAAATAGTGATAAATATCCAAAAAGAAAGTGAATGATGACCAGTTCAAAGCGAAAAATGGATAAACAGAAGGAAGAAAAGGAAAGAGAATGGAGTATGATCGAAATGATTATGGAAAAAGTAGACCGGAGATTTCAGGAATTAGAGGAAAGGATTGAAAAAAGGTTTCATGAGATAGAATGGAAATTAGAAGGGAAAGCAGATAAGTGTATAATGAAAGAGAGTTAGGAAGAGCCAGTAGAGGGAAAAATTTATAGATAAAGACAAGGAGTCTAGTGAAAAGAGAGTAGAAGGAAATCAGAGTGAGTGTGAAGAGAAAGAAAAACAGGGAGATAAGGTAAAGGTAGCAGGAACATGGGAAACTAATACAAAATATGTAACTGTGCAGGCTAACGTCAGCCAATTTATAAAGATGCGGCCATTCTCTGGTCAAATGGGAGAAGCTCCCGTAGAGCACCTGCAGAGCTTGAGGAGATATTTCAGTATAAACCCGATGGATGAAGAGAGCAAAATTGCTATAGCATCCGCACATTTAACTGAAAATGCACACAGCTGGTGGGAGTTTATGTTGCAACATCCCACAACTTTCGAAGGGTATCAGAAAGAAGTAAAAGGTATTTTTTGGTCTGAGGATTGCCAAGAGCTAGGGAAGGGGGCCAATAAAGCTATTCCCAATTCTTTTATTGGCAGGTGGTGAAGCTGTGAACATTAGATGCAGGAAATTTAATTGAAAGTAACATTGTACGAATGATAAGGCATAATCTGCCGATGAAAGTAGAACAAATTATGTTTGGGATGAGAAAAGCATCAATTGAGGAAATGGCCAAGGTGCTAGAGGCACTAGACATGAGGGCCTATGATTATGACAGGTCAATGAATTGAGAAGAGCCGCCCAAAGCAAGAGTCATTAGATTTGGGAAAAGAGAATGGGGGTTAGATCGGAACCCACTGGATCCCAAGAGAGAAGATAGTAGTACCCGACCAAAATGGCAGTACAATTGTGAAGAGCAAAGACCACCAAGCAAGCCAAATTATAGTCAAGGAAAGTATCCAAATTCACAAATGCCAAAGGAGTGGAAGTAAACAAATCATGAAAATGGACACTGATTTTGGAAAATTTTTCTTTATTATTTATTTTGTTTGTTGTATTATTACTGGGTGGTGGGTTAACATTTATAATATTTATAAGGGATTTTGCATGAAATTAAGTAGAAGAGAAGAGTAGCATTTTTTAAAATTCTTTTGTTTTGGGCGGGTAAGCTTAGAGAGTTAGTAGAGCGGTCTCGTAATTCTGTCGGTGGATGGTAAGGTTGGCTGCTAGATCGATCACACTGTGTGTTGTGCGCTGTGTGTGGCTGCTGCTATTTCTGACATGGTCGACCTAACGTAGGATGCAGGTGCTACAAGTCTGTTTATTCAAGCCAACAAGACTCCAAAGTGAGCATGGCAATTACATATAGTCCAACCTGTAAGACTCCAGAAGTAAGCAAGGAAGAGGGCAACCCATACAGAACCTGAAGGCTCAAAATAAGAACCAGGTACTATTCCATCTATCTACACTTTTAAGACTCGGAAGCAGCAGAGTGTAGTTAGAAAAGTCCTTTTAATAAAAAAAAATCGTTTTTTTTTTTGAAATAAAAAGTTTTTTTTTTTCGGGATCATGTGAATACAGTCAGAATGGGGCAAGCTTTATTTTGTGAATTTCAGGCAGTGTGCATGTGAGTGGTGGTCGAATTCACTGTGTATTGCGGGGTTGCTAATTGTTTTACTCTTTGGTAAAGTTGCAGAAGAAAGAGAGAAAGAGGCAGGGCAAGTTGATTTAAGATTTTTTTTTTGAATAAGTAAAATTATTTTTGGGGTTTTAGGAGTGAGCCATTTAAATACTAAAATGGTATAAAGGCTTTCGAAGGAGGGGGTATTCTAACAGGACTAAGTTCAAACTCTGTTCTAAGTCAAAGGGTATTACTACCGAGCAGACATATCTAATTAAATCAAAAGTAATGTTAAGTAAATTGTTATTTTTCTTTTTCGTTGTGGTCTTGTATGCGAGCACATACATATATATTTAAGTAATTAAATAAAAAACAGATTGAAATATAAGAGGGATGGGTATTATATGGTTTGTGCTCTGGTATTTATTTATACGCGTGTTTATATTGCTGCATGAGTGAGTAAATGTAATAATTTCGTAAAAAGGAATAAAGTTATTTTGATTTAAAAAGAAATATTCCAAGATGGTTGATTAAAGGAAGAATGTTATAAATTATAAAAAAATTAATTAATTGCAAAGAATCGCTATCTTGAAACAAAGACATTTTAATTAATAAAATAAAATGTTAAAAATAAGAGACAATGAATGGTCGAGTGTAGATTGCAAGGCAAATTGGAAATTCCTAAGCATAGATAAAAAAGAAACAAAGAAAAGAAAAGTATTGAAAAGATTTTCATTTTGCAAACCACATGGTTTAATGAAAGAAGAAAGAACAATGGTATAATTAATAATAGTCAAGAAAGCTGAACTGGTAGAATTTGAGAGCTGTGACTGCCACGAGCAGGATCATAGGAAGAAGTAGTAAAAAAAAAAAGTTTAAAATTGAAAAATCATGAACAGGCTGGGGTAGAAGAACAGAACGGGCTGGGCTATGCTATCCATCCTGTGGAGATACTACCGTCAATGTAGGAGTGAAGCCCTTCCTGAAGCTATGAAAAGAACAGCATTCACTGGATCCATTAATTGCCTTATGGAATCTTATCAAAGAAAGAAATCCTTTAATCGTACAGTACAGCATGAAGCCAAGGGAAAATTGCTAACAATGTACACCCACGTGAGATAAACGAAGTAAACCAAACATTTTTCGTAAGTGATAATAACTACATTTAATGAAAGCACATCCTATTAAATAATGCATAAAAGGGTTAAAGTAAATGAAAAGAATGTTGAAATAATACCCTGTATAAATATACATCTTAATAGACAATGCCTGATTGAAATTGTTTTCAAGCAATGATCTGTATTTTTGTGTATTGCATTTATAAACTTGTGTGAGTGTATTTACATGCAGGTTATTTAATTATTCAGGCACAAACCAATATCCAATTATGGGATTCTATGGGTTTTGTTTTATTATTTGTTTTATATTAATAAATATTAATTAGTATTATAAATTTAATTGTGTGTGTTAGTGTTAATTTTTTAGAATAATATTAAAAAGCAAAAAGTAGGAAAGCAAACGAATCGTTCATGCGCTACATGCACATTTTTATATGTTCCTCCACCTCTTTCCCATGGTCACTGACTACTACTCCTGAGTGAGCTAGCCAAAGGTACATGCTCTAATCACCAGAAATAGATACTCATCCTCTCCCAGCATAATTCTTATTTATTCGTAGGTAAGATTGGCGCTTGAGGTCATTATTGATGCTCATAAATATGCTGATTGAGTAATTAGAGGGCATTGCAAAACCAACCACACATATATGTGTTCATATTATAAATTGTTGTTAAATAAAAGAGCAAAACTTGAGTTTAAAATACATAATAAACGTATACCACATATATACGTGTTTACGCCGGAATAAACTGTTACAATATAAATATGGTATTATTTTATAAAGCACAGTTGATATTGATTTGATTGGCTGTTGGTTGTCATAAGTGCTTGAGAAATTTGTGCTCTTTCAATTTAATAAATGTGATATATTTATCAGTGATTCCTTGCATCTAGATAAAGAAACATACATATAACAACTTCTTCATCAAGCTGATGGACTTTGGACAAGCTGGCAGACTGGCTTGTAATCATCAGAATAGTTATAATCCAGGCATTTGGTGGTTTGCAATGATCTCCCTTCTGTCATTTATTGGATAGATAAGCAAACTATCTTTTACAAGACATTTGTGGCTATGACATATGGAAGTTGGCCCATTTCCTTACAAACTAGTAACAACTGCCTCCTTATGTTTTGACTTTAGTTACCTCTACTTCATGGCAACTATCTGTATAGCTCTGAAAACCAACTAACCAATTCTTCTAATTGCTTCTCAAAAATATTATTAGCCAAAACTTACAAAAAAACTATTAACGAACTAAACTCAACTATTCTTTTTATCAACTCTTTTTATATAGTCAGCTGAGGCAATAAAAACTATAGTCTGCTGAAATGATGAAAACACTAAATTAATAACAGTTTTTTTCTTTATCTTGATTAAAATCAATTTTAATCTTTTCAAAAGCAACTTTGAAATTTTATCAAAGTATCATCTACAAAGATTTTTAAAAATAGATTATAGACATTTTTACAATTATCAGAAAACATTCTTGTTTTTAATTTCAAAATCAGAATTCAATATTAATATTTATTTAGACTATTGTAAACTGTTTAATTTATAATAAAATTATATTTTTAATTCAAAATTATTATTATTCTATATATAAACATCACATGACCACCACTTCTTATGCTTGTGTACAGGCAAAACTCACTATATGTATTGCCACACACAGTGACAAAGACCACAAGACAGAAACTAGTCTGGGGATATTGGATGAGTAGGCACTAGATGGGGAGTTTATGCACAAGCCTTCTAGCATCAATTGATTACTCTAGCTTGTTGTGTGTGAAAATACATATAGTGAGTTTTGCCTGTTCTAAAACAGTTATCCACAAGCATAAGAATTGGTGGTCAGGTGATGTTTATTGGCTGAAAACCAATCCTGCCTAATAAGATAGTGGTGGCTATGGTTATTAAAGAAACAAAGACACCAAAATGTATGCGTACTGAACTGAGTTCAGACCCATATGACCATATAAGCTAATGGGTTTGGATTGAAAACATTAAGGTGTTTTCAGTTTAAGACTCATAGTTTTGAAGTTAAGTGGAGATAAAAGGTGGCTGCTGGAGGGTTGCATTAGATCCTAAGGTCTAGATGCAGTGCTCTTAGATCCAAGGCTTCTCACTGACAAAGGCCACAAGCCAGAAACTAGTCTGAGGATATTGGATGAGTAGGCACTAGATGGGGATTTTATGCACAAGCCTTCTGGCAACTCTAGCTTGCTGTGTGTGGCAATACATATAGTGAGTTTTGCCTGTTTTATTGTTTATATAATCATTAGTGGTCTGTGTAGATTAGTTTAATAGTACAGTGGCAAATCCTATCTTTGTTCTATTATATTTTGTGCCTGAATGTCATCTTATATATAAATGTATATAATAATTAGGGTATTATATGTTTAGCACTGCAGTAGAGTGACCCATTAGACAATAAAAATCTATGGATTCTATCTTTATTGTAAATTCTGTGCTTGAAAGTCATTATATATATAAGTAATTTATTAATGTTTTATGTAGTTCAGTGCAGTTGTAGAGTGGCAAACTTTAAAAATGTAATACAATAGATTGCAGCTTAGTTCTGCCACTTTCTGACATCAATGTCAATACAACCTATTCAAGTTCTTCATCCATTATTTTAACTTTCAGAAACAACTTCTACTATATCTGTTTTTAAAGTTTCATATACTTATTTCAATGAAAAATCCTAAGATAGAAACTAGATTGTGAACTGTAATTGTATGTCTACTTATTCAGTTTAGCAGAGTGGTCAAATAGTAGCCTCACAGCTAAAGGTTCCTGAATTATTCTGATTGGGTAATAAAAATAGTGATTTTTTTTGTCTAGGGTAAGCTAAATGGTACTGTTAAATATTCCATTTATCATTAGAGTGCTTAAATGTCACATCTCCTCCTGAGTAGATATATATGATTATACATATATAACATTAAATAAACATAGTTTAAAGAATGTATGTAAATAATAGAATAGATCACCTTCCCTCAGGCTATGAAATTAACAGTACTCTGTATATTGATCAAAGGATCAAGAATAGAATAAATTCACTTATTTTTAGAACTCTGATGATTAAAATTATACTTTTGTCAACACTGGTGGTAATTCAGAATGAAATTAATATATCATGAAACTGTAATATGACAAATGACATTTAATATTTATTAAACTGATAATCTATTATACAAGACTAGAGACATAATTTCTTTTCAGCAACTTGATTATAATAATTAAATAAAATTTAATGTGTAAACATTAAATTAAACATAGCTCAATGTATGTATGTACACAAAGAGATAAAATTACCACACAAAGAGAGTAAATCACCATTCTTCAGGCTATGAATTAGAAGCACTCTAAATGTCAAACAAAGAATCATTAATAGAATGAATCCCACACATTCTTGAAAATCTGATGTATATAAGCATGTCTGTGTCAACATTATTTGTAATTCTGATTGAAATTAATATTTCAGGCTATGGCATTTAATAGTTATTAAATTAATAATCAAACTTAACAAAAAATGAGTAAAAAATTTAAATTTTTAATTTTATATGGGATTTAGCACTTTTTACAGGACTATCATCTAGAGTATTAAATTGTATCTAGACTAAATTTTTAATTTTATATTGGATTTAGTATTTATTACAGGACTGCCACTTAGAGTATTAAATTGTATTTAAACTTAATTTTGGACTTAGACAAAACTAAATAGTAGAAAATAAATATAAATAAAAAAATAAGCACATTAAAAAAGCACTAAAAACTAAAGAAATACATTTTCTTCAGCTTTCACAATGTTTATAATATTATGGAACCAAAATAAAACAAGCTGTATTCATGATTAGAAATACTTTAGAATATTTCTAAATGTAAACACTCTTTTATTTTGGTTTTATAATGTCAAGAACATTGCAAAATATGGGGAAAAAATACTTTATAATTTTTAGGATACTTTTTAACTTTTAATGCATTTATGTCAATAAAAGCATTTCTTTAAAAAAATTTTAAAAATAATTTTTATTCATATTGTAACAGTCAAATTTGTACATTTGCGCAACAAAATCCAGAGTTCTGGCAAATTATACCAAGGCTGATCTAGATGAGGGGTTGAGACTTCGAATCAGATCACACCTCAGCTCCTCCACCAACACTCCATGACTTACTATCTATGAATGACATTTATGAGGCTACACTCAGGAGTCTTTGGCAGTAGCAAAGTGTGGGGCAAGAGACTCAGAGAATATTAACTAAATTACTAATACATAAATAAACACACACATCTATGGCTGCCTAGATAATGCATATATCCATAAGTAATACTAGTATTAAGAAATTTAACTAAGATTGGGATGTCTTACAAATGATATGCAACACAGTGATTATGATTTAATATAATTTTATTATTAAACATTAGATTAAATAAACATGAGTGCATTAAACAACACATGCAGGTGTAACAATGATGAACAAGTTTGAGAATGGAATCTCATCTGATGCACTATATTTTAAAAGAGTTTATTACAATTTTAATAATCTATGGTCTATTCATGCCTTAATTTTACTATGTCCTTCCTATTAGGTTTGCAACAGTTAAGTCAGCGCAAGAATGATAATTTATTATCATAATATTTAATAAAAGATCATTTAATAATACTTAATGAGTTGCAATAGGCTCTCTATGCAGATTATATATGTACAAAACCAGATTACACATTTAGACCAATGCTGAAATGTTATTACATGATGGAGGGATGAACTGGAGCTTTGTAGTATGACTTCCAATACTATGGCATTATATATATTACTAGAGATGTGTGCATCTTGAATGTGTAGTTAATCAGGGGATTCAGTACCAAGTACTCAGTTCCCATGGACCATATGACTTGCTGTGAATAAATTGAACATCTAATTTGGTGATCGGAGAAGCTTATAAAAACAATTTGGATTCTCGTGTTCCAGTTCTAAGAAGGGTTGTCTGAACTAAGAAGATGGGGTGGCCATTAAAACCATTCATATAAGAAACATACAGCAAGACATAAATGCATGTATGTGATTCCTAAAGACACATTCTTCATGCTAAATATAATATTAATTAATAACTTAGGATACACAAAATTCTATAGTTTCATTCTGCATATGCCAGTTCATAATTGGCATTCTTAAAACATGCTAAAAGCAATACTTAAAGTAATCTAATTTATTAACAAATCTGCATAGTTTATAATATAACTCAAAAGAGGGCTAAAGCATATCTGGGACTCGAGCAATATGTATAATATGCTTAATAAGTCATTCTTGCATTTATTAACTAATTACTTTATTAATTTGCAAACCCAATTCTAACAGAAATAATAATAATAAGCTAAACATAATAGCTTAATGAAAATAAATTAGGTTTTCAGAGCAGAGATTTATGTGTGTGTGCTAAAGTGCAAAATTACTGAATTATAAGAGAGCCTTTAATCATCTCCCCCTCAAATTTTATTTGTAGAATCAATGTCTGTTCTGAACAGGGCATAGCATAAATTATAAAATAAACATATATAAAACAAATAAGAAAGACATGATCACAGATTAGCAAGTAACAATAATAACTGAATAAGTTATTATTAACAAGCATTTAGAATTTTAGAATTTAATTTAATAAATAGGCAAATTTACAGATATTATTTAGCATAATTTTAAATTATATTTTACAGATTTAAATCAGTTTTAATTATTAGAACATATTACAAATTAAGTTTGTATACATTATAGATTAGTAGCTAGTTTAACTTTTAGATAATTTTTTAGAATTTTAAAGAGCTCTGCGCAAAAAATTGCTACTGCATCTTCTTTGCTGAGGCTTCTATGTAGCTGATCACCATCATTCTTGGCTGGGCTGATTCATTGCTGATGCCTTCTTGACAGTCTACTAGTCTCCCCATTCTTTCATTTCCACAGACAGATCTCTCAAAAGGAGAGTCTGCAAATGGTATGTTCTTATCTGCCAAGCTCCATTTTCCAGCTGGTCATAGTGAGTGGGAACAATTATTATATCAAATTATCAAAAGTGAACCCCCCCTACAAAAATTTAAGGTTATTTTTACAGGGAAAATTGGTAACTCAAGTGCCCTGTTTACAACATTCTATAAAATTTTCATCAATAATTTTAAGACCATAAAAATGAAACCTTTGGTCATTTCTTGGCTAAAACAATAATGGTTAACCAAGTCACTCTTTGTTTTTATTTTTATTTTTAAAATACATTTAAAATTTTGACTCCAAGTTTTATTAATTACTTACAGATGGTTTTCTAATAATTTACAACTTTTTACAAAAACAGATAACTTTTTTTTAAAAGAGTTTAAGTTTGTAAACATTTTATTATATATGTGTGTGAGACTATCACAGGAATTGAAATTTATATACTAATGCTTTTAAATAAAGAATTTTTAACTGAGACTAATTCAAATTTATATTAATTTAAAAATGTAATGCTTTTTAAATCTATTGCATTACAGCTTCTTTTGCATATATATGTAGGTAATTACATATATATATATATATAACAATGTTCACACCACTTAATTTAAATTATACTATTTTATTAATTCTAAATATATAACTGCATATGCATTATATGCATACAAACATTAATATGGGTATTAGATGTGCACACATATACAAATACATGTACATACATGTAAATATACACTATTACAGATTAAAACAAATTGTTATAAGCCTATATACATGGACTGGGATGGATTTGACCTAGGGAAAAGATACTACTATGGAACATAATAGGTGAAACAAGATGGTAGCTAAATAATACCATTTCAATATATTATATAAGTTTTGAAATACCAGGCAATTTTAAACCTGGAACCTTTATTATATGTTTTAGTATGTTGGCACACAATAATGCTTTGAAGTAATTTTTTCTTAATGAACATGTATTATAAAATAATTTTTTTATAAAAGTAATTTATACCCATTATCTGATATACTATTCCATCTGCCTGTCATGACCTGGATTTTGAATTCAGGTCAATGGATTTTTTTGCAATAATTTGCATATTTTATAAATTATATAGTCAGCAGCCTGCTCCCAGCATTGTTAGTTAATTAATTTTGCACTATGATATTAGTGACAAGTCACTGAAAGATAATTCAGTGCTATTAAGTTAGAATATATATGTATTTGGTTAAAAATACCTTTTCATAGTGGCTTGATTCAGCTCAAGGTTTTGGAGTATTTAAAAGACTTAGTAATTTTTTCTTGAATATCTGAAATATAGCCAGTCTAATTAAGCATTCACCATTGGTCAATAAATGGTTATCCAAATATTCTTAGCTAGAAGATGAAAAAAACATTAAAAAGGATTCAAATTTTATCACCTAATAATTGGAAAGACCATTGTGTCCTGATTTCTCCTTCAAATTTTCTCTATGAGATGCAGGCAGAGAAGCCTTTACTTTGAAGTGAGCTATTTGTTTAAAAAACCTGCTTTACCTAATGTTTTACAATAATTTAAAAAAAATACTACTTTATTTCACTTCCATGATAGTTTAAATTTAATTTTATAAAAGTCAAAATAGACATTTAATTTAAAGAATAATATTTGTGTAATATTAGGTAGTTTTATAATAGCATGTTTAAACCACCTGAGGGCGTGGTTTATTTGTAAACAAAGATAAATATAATGTTGCCGGGGCCATTTTTTTTGTTTTGGTTTGTTTATCACATTTAAAAGTAATATGAAATAAATTTTTTTAACAAAAAAATGCATAAATTAAAATGAATTTAAAAAAGTACTTAATTTTTATTCTTTTCATTACTTATATTTTTGGGCCAGCGGGTTTTTTTTTTGGTTTGTTTATCACATTTAAAAGTAATATCAAATCAGTTTTAAAAAAAATACATAAATCAAAATTAATTTTAAAATGTAGTTACTTTTTATTCTTTTCATTATTTTTATTTTCGGTTTGGTATTCTATGAAATCAACTTTTTTTTTTTAAATTACAAATAAATATATTTCCATTTAACGGTAACATTTCCAACAATAAATCAAACTTTTTTTTGAGGTAGGGGGGATACAATTCTTGACCAAACGGGGTAACACAACTTGAAGATTGACAAACTTTTTATGGTAATTACAACAACAAATATATACGGCAATTAAAACCAACTTTTTTGGCTCTAAAGGAACAGCATGCATGCAGCTTCAAGCTCTTTTGTTTGATAATCCTTTCAGCTTTCAGAGAACTTTGACATTCGGAAACTTTCCTATTTCAGCCATTTGATTAAGCTCGCAGTTGTTCTCGCAGAAACATGATTTAGAGCATGATTTGATCAAAATCGTGCTTGCACTTACACTTGCCAAATTTTTTGAGCAGGAAATCTGGTCTAAGGAAGCCTGAGACTATGCTCATAATTGTTAGTAGACATTCATAAAACATGGAAGATAGAGGGGGAGAAAGTCTTAATGAATATTAAAATAATTTTGACATTCACAATTCCAGCCAGCCTCACACAATACTGTACCCAAAAGTGAAATGTGATCGCACATCAAAAATGTGTAACATATACCTGAGCTGTAAGCTGATACAATAGCTTCTACGGCTGATTGAATGTCATGTTTCTGTGCATTAGCATCGAAGTTGACACAGCCACCATGTATCAACGGACTATTTCTAGGCTTACACATTAGAAATAGAACGTTCATTAGTAGAGACCACCTAAATGGCATATTTCTTGTGCACTATCATAGAAGTAACGTCCTCAGGTGGTTTTAACATGCTATTATAAAACTACCTAATATTATTTCCACTACCCAACTCTCACGCAAAGCAGGGATTGGTATCTATCCACTTTTAACCTCTTGTGGAAAGATATAATCATAAACATGTGACTAAAGATATGTAAAAAAGATTACATCTCTGGTGTATAGAAAGCAGTCCCTAGCTTGCATGAGAGGGTGTAGTGAAAAGAACACTACAGAAATATTATTCATTAAATGAATAATCTCTAGTTTAATGAATGACTTATAAAAATTAATAATAGGCAACGTTTGTGTGTGTGAATTATATCCATTTATAAGCATAAAAATATAGGTTTAAAACCTTATATTTTAATTTTTTTTAAAAAAATTGAAAACTGGGTGCATCTCAAATTTTCACATAATAAACAATTTTCATTTGGGAATATAAAGAATAATAATTTTGAATTTAAAAATGATTCATAGAATCTTATACTTGCAGAATTTTAAAATAAATTTTAAACTTCATTTTGTCAATATTTAACTTACAAACATTACATTATAAAGATTACTAATCTATTTACTCTACTCCAGTTCTGCCATCTAGTGTAAGCTTGAGTAATTAATAGACAGCAGGCAGATGGTTGTGCTTAATAAATTTTTCTTTCTATAATGTCCTATCCATATCCCCAGATTAGTCTCTAGTATACAACTTAAACCAGAAAGGAGTTTTGGATCTAATGTATCTGAATTTTTTAGCTTTAACGTACATTTTCTTCAGTAGTCATTTTTATTATTATCAGAATATCAGACTGAAATTTAAAAACATTTTAATGTCTTGAATTTAAGCTAATTATCTTGTGCAGATACAAACATGTTAAGATGCATTATATTCAGATCCAAAACAATCAATGATAAAAGCCATAAGCTAAAAACTAGTCTGATATGGATAGGATAGTAATAGATAGGAGTTTAATAAACACTACCATTGATTAGAAAAATAGATTTTCTATTAAAACATGCAAGGAAAAGTTATGTGATGTTTTGTGAGTTTTATGAAAATCCTGACCAAAGAATATATATATCTGTAGTTAATGAAAACCAGAGAACATTAAATTATATAGATATTGAACTGGTGTAAGATTTATATAATTTTGTAAGCAAATTGACAGGGATTGAAAACATTAAGATGTTTTTGAATTTCAGGTCAGCAGCTTGTTAATAAAAAAGAAGTAAGGAAAGTTGCATTGTAACAAAAAATTCAAATGCGTTAGTTCAAAAACTCCTTATGATGAAAACTATAAACTAAAAACTAGTGGTTTCATGAATAGGGCTTACTGGATAGAGATTTATTAAAAACTACCATTTGGCATATATTGACAACTCAAGCTTAAATAGTCTGACAGAACTGGAGAAGAAATGGATGTGCTGCTTAAAAATAATATATAGACAGACAAAGATCATATGATGTGTTGTTGGTGTTAGTTTATTAATATCTAAGTAAATAATGCTATTTTGTCTTCAATTTCAGAATCAAAAATCAACATTTAAAGATGTTTTAAATGAGAAATATAGACGAACAACTATTCTGTTGTGGATTATTGCTTTGTTAACAGCCTTTTCCTTTTTTGGCATTCTTTTCATTAGTGCTGAAGTATCAGTAATTGTTGAACACAATTGCATGAAAAGTAAGATTTGTATTTCTAAATAGCTTGAATTACTATTTGTCTGAAAGCCTGTGATGATGATATTTTACTTGAATATATATATATATATTGGTCTATTTTCATCATCTAGTTTAATTGGCAGTGTTTGGGGTAGGTGGGTTATTGTTTATTTAATACTGTTAGTAATAGCATATATATCATACCATTTACACCTTTCTTAAATATTTTATGTAAATGGTATGATAGGCTAAAGTAGAAATCAATACATAGAAAAAGGAAGTAGAAGTAAAAATTTATATTATTTCCATAATAGCATATAACAAAAAGTCTTGAGTGATTCTCCTTTGTTCTTAAGCTATTTGCAGTCTATCTAAGGACAGTACTAGCATAGCAATCAAACCAGTGAAATTTACATACACAAATACTAATTGGACAAAATATCACTTTAAATTCACTATTCTCAAATCTGAAAGTCAATGATTCAATTCCTTTTCTAGCATTCCACTACTCAGGGTAGGGGACCTGAAGAAGAGAAAGAATAACGTCAAAGAAAATATTATATTATATACAAACCTGTGTGAAATTGTAGAGAAATGAATGTATATAAGTAATTTAACAGTTAAGGGAAAAAGTATTTAACAGTTAAGGAAAATACTCCAATGTATAATTGTAAACATAAACTAATAATTCTAATACTAATGCATCATTTGAGTTGCTATATTATAATGTAAATAAAAGCAGCTTTCTAGTTAAGCACTATCTACTGTAAGATTGAATAATCAGATCTTAAACTATGGTATTGCATTTTAAATTCCATTCTAAGACTTTTGGTTTTGGCTTTTATGAGTGAAGACATGGAATTCACAGCTGGAACCAGTGCAATTATGTAACTGGAAACCATCTTGAGCTTTTTTTTTATTATAAGCCTAAAATTTTTTTTTAAAAAAAAAATCTATTAGGTTATGAACTTAGCCAAATTGCTGGCATAGCACTTAGTAGTTAGAAAAAAAACTGTGAGGTTACTAAAACATACAATTAGTGATTTGGCATCGGATCTATACAGCTATAAAAGAAATTGACTTGGGTTTAAGATTTTTTTTTTTAATTTCAGGCTTTTAGCTTGAGAATTAAAAAAGAATTAAAGGCAGGTGCTTAATGCTTCACTGTATTGGTTTCAGTTTTGAATCGAAGTTCTCATTAATAAAATCAAAAGCTAGAAGCTATCCTGGGAATGGGGATTATATTGCTCTATCATTTGGTAATCATTAATTAATAAATCTTGCAATAGATGGTGCTAAAGTTTAGAGTTGCTTGGCTTGCTATTAATTTTAGTGATAGCATGAGTTATTAAATGTTTAATCATGTAGACTGTCCTAAGACACAATTCATGTTATTAAAATTATCACCTCTGGATTACTGAGAACAAGTCCAGTTTTTGAAATAATGAAATGGCTAATTGTCCAGGAGAAACATGTCAGAAATGATATGACAATATTCTATCCAGGAACTTTTTGCTATTGAGATGAATGATAATTTGGGATCCAGAAGGGATGTATCTTTTTTACATTTCCAGAATGCTATTGGTAATCAATAAAATAAAAAATATTGAATGATAATTATTATTGACGTAAACATAAAATTTTAACTATATGTTCAAAACCACTAGTGAATTTTAACACAAAATTCTCTCATTATTTAAGAGCTATGAAGGCACATAATATTTTATATAGAGATATTACATATTTTTTTTTTTTAAAAAAACTATCTCCATACAATAGTGCCACTCAAAGCAAGACATAGTAATCAATGGATGCCAGAAGGCTTATACATAAAATTCCTATCGAGTGCCTACTCATCCAATATCCCCAAACTAGTTCTGGCTTATGGCCTTCGTCAGTGAGGAGCCTTGGATCCCAGAACACTGCACCTAGATCTTAGGATCTAATGCAACACTCCAGCAGCCACCTTTTATCTCTTCATAACTATAAAACTATGAGAATAAAATTGACAAATATTTTCAATTTAAGCTCAGTAGCTTATATAGTAATATGGGTCTGAACTCAGTTCAGCACCCATATATTTTGGTGTCTTTGATTCTTTTATAGTTTGGGGATATTGGATGAGTAGGCATTAGATAGGGATTTTAAGCACATGCCTTCTGGCATCCATTGATTACTCTGTCTTGCGTTGAGTGGCACTACTGTATGGAGAGAGTTTTGTCTATTTTAACAACAATTATGAGCAAGCATGGAGATAGTGATCATGTGATGTTTAAAGGTATTACATATTACTTTTAGCTTTCTATTTCCATGTGCAGATGTCCCTGATGCAACAGAATATGTTTGTTATTGAGAGTTATTAACCTAGAAAATTTCAAGATAAGGTTGTTTCTTATATGAAGAAAATATTGAAAACACTAAATATAACATTAATGCATTTTTTTTGCTAAACAATCTTATCAAAGGCAATCATTATACACAAATTAAAAATAAAAATTGAAACTATAAATCTAAGTGCACATGTTTCAAAGCACTGAATTTAACACTATTAGATTTTTTTATTCATTACTGATTCTATGCTATTAATGAATATAGTGAAAAATTAAAGAGGTGCAGTTCATTAATAGCATGAATTCAGTAATGAATAGACAATCTAATGTGAAGATAATGGTGATTTTTGAGAAGGATATTCAGCACAGAAAATGTATACCACCTTATTAACATTGTGAACTATTAAAAGAGGATGGTTGGTAGCTATAGCTTTAGTACCATGACTTTAAATATTATCTTTAGCTCATAGAATTGGCCAACTATGCTATTTTTTTGATGTACATAAGCATGCAGTAAAAGTTTTATCTTATTTCAGCGCCATCTATTGCAAACTTTTGTAAATAGTGGATACTATATTCATACTTTTAGACTAATTTCAGGTTATTGACATCTGTTAATGGAAAACTTTGGCCCTGCATCTAACTATCTAGTAAACACTCTTATTTTTTTATAATGTCTTATTTCTTTGGGATTTGAAATTATAATGCAATGATTATTAAAGACATTCGAACTATAATTATTTTTCATGTCTCTAAATCTAGTGAATATCATTCTTGATTATATATGTACAGAATTTTTTTAAAAAGATTTTTTAATGCTGCTCAATATTATAGTTTTTTGGAGACTAATTGTGACTCTGATATTTGTACATTTTGGCCAGTTCCATCTCATATATTAAGTAGAGGTTTTACTTTTTTCTGAAACAGAATTATATTTGTTCCTAAGGAAGCATCTACTTTATTGCAAAGCCTGAAGCTAATTATATTTTTAAATGTGGAGTTGAATAAATTGTAATCTATATGATGAAAGTATTTACAAACTTTCCACACATGACAAATGTTATCATACAAGCTGCTCTGTGCAGTTTATAGCAGTAATAGAGTGCTCAACTGAATGAAACTTCAGTGCTCAACTAGATAATTGATTGTGCAAATGTTACTTCACTAGAGACATTAACCATTTGATTACCCCCTCTTTATATATATATATATATATATATATATATAATACAAATAAAATGTCAATTAAAAACTATTGTAATAAAAAATAATAAATATAATGGTAATTAATTATTATATACAGTCTTTCAATTCACAGAAGTACTTTTGGTTAATTCATTAATCTTCCTCAACTGCAATTAAATTCAAAAAACATAACGGAAACAAATATCATCAAATAAAATCTCAAGAATCCCAAATTTTAACATTAGCAGCTTGTCTATTAATTATATTCATTTTATTTCTATATATTAAAATTGTTTCCTTAATTTTTCTTTTATTGTAGTTTCTCTCTTCATAAAGAATCTTAACACTTTCAATGTTATATGATGACATTTGCTACTCTTATGTTTTTTTGAATTTAATGGCAGTTGAGTAGGGTTAAGGAATTAGCCGAAAGTACTTCTATGTACTGAAAGACTATACAATAGTTAATTATTATTATAGTTATTATTTTTATTGCTATATATATATATATTGTAATGGATGTTTAAGACACCATTACAAAAATTATAGTTTTATAGAGGTGAAGAAAATAAAAATAAATTTTTATATAACGTTTCGTTTGTAAAACTTGATTAAAAGTTTTTTTTAAATGCTTGTACAAATATATAGGTATGTGAGTGGGAATTATATTTTAATACCACAGTTATATTTGGTTTTTAATTTTAATTTTGAAAAAAAAAAAAAGAAAACTAAGATTATTTTTTTTTTGTTAAAGTTATGTAAAAGTAAAGTGTACAAATAGATTGCTTTTCAGATTTGGGGATTTAGATTGATAAGGCTAATTAAAAAGAAAGAAAACAAAAAGAAAAGAATTTTTCATTAGTTAATTCCTAGACCTGTAAAGGGCAATTTATTTCATTAATTAGATAACTATTGTTATCTAGATCGAGAATTTTTAAATTTTAATTAAAAAAAAAAGTTTGGTAATTGGTTTAAGAGATATGATTCAGATATAACAGGCTGAATCAGGCCATTGGATTATCTTTGACTAGCTTTCAATACTTGCATCAGCTAGTATACTTGCACCAGTGCAAAGAGACAGACACCAACTCTGACAGGAGAATTGCACGATTCCTGCCAAAATACTTGGAAAGAACAATTCCTGCATATTCTGAAAGCTGATCCAGTAATTATTCTACCTAGAATGAACATTAAACCTACAGCAAGAATATTTTCTTTACCATGATGTGCTAAGCTTCTCGCCAGGACAGGTTCGGACATCCTGTGTCTCCATTAACTGCCTATAATGCCATAAGAACCAGCTCCAAAGAAACCACTAACCAACTCGCCCAAGCTTACCATCAGTGAATCCTGAGTAACGGACTATAATTAAGAAGTCTAGTGCACTAGCGTTTAACTAAATTATTAAGATACCTTATGCTCCACAATTTAAATAATTTTGTTGTCTTAGATTTGTTTTTTTTTTTTTTCAAATATAAATGTTTTTCAAGTTGTATATTATGTAATACATCTTCTGTGTGCTTGATAATCTTTTTTTCTTTTCTAACGAGTGCTAGTTTCAAACCTATTACTGTCCATCCTATTTAAGTCTTAGTAAGTAAGATAGTAGCTTATTTTAATCTCACATTCCTTGTTGTTACAGAGTGCAGTCTGGATATTACAGACTAATTTAATTGGCTTTTGGCTTGTGACCCATTTTTATTAGCCGTACTTATGTCGCAACCTTAATTACTAGTAATAGATGATTACAAAATATAATCATCTTTAGTTTTATTTCTTAAAGCTTCCAATTCATTTATTAGGGGCATATACGATCGTTTTAACCCTTTCTATAGGTAGATCGTGAGCTCCTAGCCTGTCTCACTCAGAGGGAGGTCAATCGATTGAAAGTAATAACTTTCAACACTCTTTTTATTATTATTAATGTTTTGGAAGCTACTTTCGCATTTCTTCTGTTTTGACATAAATCTCTTTTTCTAACTATGGGTTATAAGCAGGAAGCTGTGAGATCACTGTATACTTACTAATACTTCTGATACTGCCAGTATTTTGCACTCTTTCACACACAGGAAATCGCTCTCAAAGCCATATAAATATTTTAGTTTAATTTTGCGAATGTACGTGTACTACATATTTTAAGTGTGCTTTAAAGTTTATTATTTAGATTTATGTTCATTTAATCATACTTTTAATAAAATTATTTAGTTATTCCTTTACTTAGTTGATTTTGATTTCTGTTGCTACCTTTCCAACTCACTGAACAAAACATAGATCTCATTTGCTTGATTGAGCTAGTCCGGCGCATTCGATTCGCATATCCTGTAACCCCTTAAAAATAAATGTCTAGTTCCAAATTTCAGACTAGTGGCGCCCTGGCGGTCAGTTTATGCGAGTCTAAAGCTTTTGTCTGGTATATAGGATAGTAATTTTTGGCGTAACCAAACGTGGGAGCCGATATTAAAACTTTACGTGGGATGTTTTGTTCGGGTGGTTGGGAAAAATAAACAGAAATGGTAGATGAAAATAGATGAAATAAAGTTAGTGGTAGAATAGAAGTTGATGGAAAGATGCAGATAGTTTCGGATCTGTCTGTATTTAATGTTTTGATATTCAAAAAGAGTTTATTAATTAGTTCGACGTTCGTAAAGTTTTTTAAAAAAGTAAAGATTTTAAGTTTGCTTTGTAAAAATAAAATAAAGTTAGCTGTTGAAGATTAAATAAATAAAAAAAACCCATTAATAAACAGATTTAAAAGAAAAGTTCAGTTGGTAATTTGGAATAAAAAAAATAGATTTAACAAAGCTAAGTTTATTTTGAAAATGGAAGCTAAAGAAGAAAGCGATAGAGAGGCAGGTTGGGAAGAGAGCCCAGTTTCATTTAAACACCCCCAGATAGTAGAAAAAGAAGAGAGCGAGACACAGCTGATGATGAAGATGATGATGAAGTTGATAATAGAAATGAAACAAAATATAACAAAACAAAATATAGAAATAAAATGGAGTCAACAAACAATACTGGAGGAGCTGAGAGCAGAAATGAAAGGAATGAGACAGGAAATATTGAAGACAGTTGACAAAAATCAGGCAGCTATAGATGCCATAGAGAAAGATTCGAATAAGGAGGTTCAGGAAGTTGAAATAGTAAAGGAAGAGGCAAAAGACATGAAAGATGAATTAGAACAGGATAGCGTTAGAACAGGCAAGGTAGAAATAGAGATAGAAGTTGGTAGAGATTGGATGCAGATAGGTGGTGAGATAGAAAATGCAGATCAAAAGACAGAATAATGTAAAAGAGTTTCTGCAAGAAACTAAAAATAAATTGGTTAAAATATCTAGTGTTTGTGAATATGAATTTGAAAAGAAGAGAGTTAAGAAAAAAGTTAAGGAGTATGATTTTAAGGCAGAGATAAAAGCTATCTATAGAGCAATTTTATTTGAAAAGACTATAGAAGAGGGATTCATTCCATTTCTTATTAACGAGGTGGGCTGTACTAAAGTGGGACACATGGAACAGATATATTTTGCTCGGCTAAAGGGTCATAAGATATACGAGCTACAAGATAAAACAGAACGAGAAAGAGACAAGGCAATAAATTATAAGTGAAGGACAGACAAAAGGGGAAAAGGAACGTACATTAGAGAGTCAGTAAGAATAAAGAAAGAACCGCCTGACCGAGCGTAAGTGATATTGATCGGAGGTACTGCTAAAAAAAAAAAAAAATTCAATGGATTTGTAATTGGACTACGAGTTGAGAATATAAATTTATTTCGACATAGGTGATAAGCCTGAATGAATTTTGTAAATAATATATAATTACAACTATATATGTGTGTGATAAACAATATTACATTTTGATATTTTGAATTATGTTCATTTTTATTTAATAAAATGTATAGTGGTTATCGTAATTGTATTACTTAGTTGTAAATAGTTATTTTAATAGATCACCAGTATATTCCTGAAAATTTATGTAACTTGCAAATGATTTAAAATAGTATTCGTTAGGGTAGTCGGACGGATTTGATTTTTTTTTTAAAGTGAGAACAAACTTAGAGAAAACTGGTTAGTGGTAGGCAGAGCAAAGTCAGCTAAGTTTTCTTTTTTTTTTTGTGATGATGGAGAGGCAGTTGTAATGGATGTTTAAGACACCATTACAAAAATTATAGTTTTATAGAGGTGAAGAAAATAAAAATAAATTTTTATATAAGGTTTCGTTTGTAAAACTTGATTAAAAGTTTTTTTTTAAATGCTTGTACAAATATATATGTATGTGCGTGGGAATTATATTTTAATACCACAATTATATTTGGTTTTTAATTTTAATTTTGAAAAAAAAAAAGAAAACTAAGATTATTTTTTTTTGTTAAATTTATGTAAAAGTAAAGTGTACAAATAGATTGCTTTTCAGATTTGGGGATTTAGATTGATAAGGCTAATTAAAAAGAAAGAAAACAAAAAGAAAAGAATTTTTCATTAGTTAATTCCTAGATTTGTAAAGGGCAATTTATTTCATTAATTAGATAACTATTGTTATCTAGATCGAGAATTTTTAAATTTTAATTAAAAAGAAAAAGTTTGATAATTGGTTTAAGAGATATGATTCAGATATAACAGGCTAAATCACGCCATTGGATTATCTTTGACTAGCTTTCAATACTTGCATCAGCTAGTATACTTGCACCAGTGCAAAGAGACAGACACCAACTCTGACAGGAGAATTGCACGATTCCTGCCAAAATACTTGGAAAGAACGATTCCTGCATATTCTGAAAGCTGATCCAGTAATTATTCTACCTAGAATGAACATTAAACCTACAGCAAGAATATTTTCTTTACCATGATGTGCTAAGCTTCTCACCAGGACAGGTTCGGACATCCTGTGCCGCTAACCAACTCGCCCAAGCCTACCGTCAGTGAATCCCGAGTAATGGACTATAATAAGAAGTCTAGTGCACTAGCGTTTACCTAAATTATTAAGGTACCTTATGCTCCACAATTTAAATAATTTTGTTGTCTTAGATTTTTTTTTTTCAAATATAAATGTTTTTCAAGTTGTATATTATATAATACATCTTCTGTGTGCTTGATAATTTTTTTTTTCTCTTTTAACGAGTGCTAGTTTCAAACCTATTACTGTCCATCCTATTTAAGTCTTAGTAAGTAAGATAGTAGCTTATTTTAATCTCACATTCCTTGTTGTTACAGAGTGCAGTCTGGATATTACAGACTAATTTAATTGGCTTTTGGCTTGTGACCCATTTTTATTAGCCGTACTTATGTCGCAACCTTAATTATTAGTAATAGATGATTACAAAATATAATCGTCTTTAGTTTTATTTCTTAAAGCTTCCAATTCCTTTATTAGGGGCACATACAATCGTTTTAATCCTTTCTATAGGTAGATCGTGAGCTCCTAGCCTTTCTCACTCAGAGGGAGGTCAATCGATTGAAAGTAATAACTTTCAACACTCTTTATTATTATTAATGTTTTGGAAGCTACCTTCGCATTTCTTCTGTTTTGACATAAATCTCTTTTCCTAACTATGAGTTATAAACAGGAAGCTAACCTCCCTTGTCTAATGTGAGATCACTGTATACTTACTAATACTTCTGCTACTGCCAGTATTTTGCACTCTTTCACACACAGGAAACTGCTCTCAAAGCCATATAAATATTTTAGTTTAATTTTGCGAATGTACGTGTACTACATATTTTAAGTGTGCTTTAAAGTTTATTATTTAAATTTATGTTCATTTAATCATACTTTTAATAAAATTATTTATTTATTCCTTTACTTAATTGATTTTGATTTCTGTTGCTACCTTTCCAACTCACTGAACAAAACATAGATCTCATTTGCTTGATTGAGCTAGTCCGGCGCATTCGATTCGCATATCCTGTAACCCCTTAAAAATAAATGTCTAGTTCCAAATTTCAGACTAGTGGCGCCCTGGCGGTCAGTTTATGCGAGTCTAAAGCTTTTGTCCGGTATAATATATATTATATTGTAACGAGCACAGACGTTCTTACATTGTTTTTTTTTATTTATTAAACATGAAAGTAAATTAAAAAGTTCGCATTTAAAAATTTTCTTTAAGAATATAAAAATTGAAATTAAATATCATCTTAAACTCGTATATGTTAAATCGCACAGATAATGAAAAATTATTAAAATAAAACTTTATTAAAGAAAAAGTATTTTAAAACTTAATTTTAAAAAGATTTGGAGATAAAATTATATCTTTAAATTTATCTTTAAATATATTTTTGATTTGGAAAACAGGTTAATTAATCAGAAATGGAAATGATTGTTAATTAGTTAAATGTAAACCAGCCTTGGGCATTTAAATGTAAAAACATCGGTCAGATAGGAAAACAATAGAAACTGTTAGCAAATAAGAAGAAATCCCTATGGAATCGGACCGCAGTGAAAGGACCATCGCATCGGTGACGAAATGTAAATTCAATCCTTCACATTAATATAAAAAAGACAAGTTTGGAAATTATTAGTTAGTTAATGATTATTACGATGTGAGAGATATGTGTTAGTGTGGAAGTGAAGGGATTGAAAAAGACGCACGATTCAATCCCTTCAGTTTTGCTAGGAAAGAAAGAGAAATGAACTATCGTTTTATACATTGAGGACTAGTTAAAGCAAAAATCTCCGGATGGATAAATACATCGGCCTTCAGAATATTAACCTCTTTAGGACGGCGTGGGAATTCACGTTCATGGCGAGCAACGGATAAAGTTGGACGTTTTAAAAATCGTAAGAACTTTATATTCACTTGAAACAATAAGAACTCTAAATTTTAAAACTTTTTAGTAAATAATGCAATAGAATCCTATCTGACCAAACCAAATTCTTCATTAATAATGTTATTTGATGTATTTGTTAGTTATTTATTTAAAATCATTTCCATTTATTTAACTTTGTTCTTTAAGGTTATTTATGATTTGTTTTCCGATAAATTAAAATATATCAATGTTAAACTTAAGTCGGGCGTGAATGACTGTATGGATTTGTAGAGTTATATTAGGGGAGGGTAATCTTAGGTTATTTGTTTCGTTGTTAAATTGGGTCAATGGATTGGATATATTTGATGTAGTTAGTAGATGTAGTCGGAGATTCGCTACTGGCAGAATCGTTTATATATACGCCGCACTCACCCGTTTGCCTATGAAAGGAATTATAAGACGGAGAATGCAGTTCCTTTCTATGGAGTTTTTTTTATATTGTTCTTCTCGTTAGATAGGTGTAATATTCCTATCTGATTGAGAGTCAATGTCTTTTCTTAATCTTTTTGGTGCTGCCGTATTCCGAATTACATTGAATACATCGATGTATCAGATGGATTGATGCCAGTTTGACTGCGAATTTTAGCCTAAGGTTAAATAGGGATAGAATGTTTTATTTTCAAATGCAAATTTATGTAGTCTATTCATACTCGACCCTAAATAAAAATGCATTAAATTTAAGTTGTTTATAGACGCTTGCATGGATTGGTTATCGGTTAAGTATGTTTTGGGTTTTCATGTTTGATCAAAATATATAGACATTCGATAAATAATGATACCTTACGGTGAGTATCTAAAATGTATTTATTCGGATGTCTTTTAAGTTATTGGTGACAATGCAAGTATCTTATGCTGAATACTAGAGGGTTTCTTATATTTCCCTATGCAATTGTCAGCAATCAATAATTTTGTATTTTGATCGTTTATGTTTATTTTGAAATGTTTTTGACCGTTGAAATCTATGTAACTGATCTATAGCAACATATTATAACAAGCTTTTATAATCCCATCTGTGCGAACTTAATTAAAATGTAAACTTATAATATAATAGAAATTAAAATGTAAATTAAAATCTAAAGTAAAGTTAAAAATAATGTTAAATGTTAAAATGTAAAACTAATACTAAAATAATTTTAAATCTTATATATATGTGCATAAATAAATGTTTGTATGTTAATTACTGGCAGTGGCTTATTTTATTCTTTTATATATATATACTCTTAGATTATATTATTAAATCTCTGCTATTCCACTGAGCTAGTGACATGGGCTAATGACCGGATGCAAAATATAAAAAAAAAATTTTTTTTTTTTGACTTACGTATCTGCATTCTTTCCAAAATGTATGTAATATTCAAATCAGTATATATATATATATATATATATATATATATATATATATATATATATATATATATATATATATATATATATATATATATATATATAATTATAATTGAAATAATATTTTTTGACAGTTTATAAACAATTACAAACAATCTTAAAATCTGCAGAAGTACTTCTGCAGATTTTAAGATTGTTTGTAATTGTTTATAAACCGTTAAAAATATTATTTCAATTATAATTACAATATTGTTTTTAATTAACGGATATTTTATTTATTTTATATATATATATTGTAACCTTATATTTTAGTATAAAATATAGAGATTGATATAACTGATATAAAAATTTCTCTGTCTTCTTCTTGGTGATTTGATTGCCTTGGTTTGCATTTTGAACAGACTATTTACTTGCATTCAAGATAATTTGCTGGTGAGAATAAGTAATATTTTGCCTTGCTTATTGCCTGTATTATTTTAATGTATTTAAATTTTTTTTTTCCATCCACTGATTTGGATCAAATATGTTTAACTTGTAAGAAATTGACAGTACACATTAAGTTTAGTAAAATGTGATTAAAAATAATAATAATTCTTACTTATTTAAAATAGTCTTAGAAATTATTTTCATGTAATTCAAAAACCATTTGTTTAACTAATTTTTAATAAGATAATAATATAATAAATTCACGTGAGCATTTCAGAGAGCGTTTCAAACAGTATTCCTGTTTTTTACTGAAGAAAAAAAAATGGTGTAAGAATAAAATGTATGCAAAATATGTTAAGCATATTTTTTAAAAATAATTAATAAGCAAACAGATTTACCAAAATTTTTTCCTACAAATTTAAACATAAAATGATGATATTCAATAATAGTATGAATTGCTAGATTTAAAGGATCTGTTCAACCAGCCAGGTGGATCAAATTGCTAATAATTTTATCAATATTTACATTTAAAAATATGTTGGAACTCTCAAATTTAAAAGTAGAATTAATTGCAGAAGATCAATATGTTTTGGAATATTTTATTATTATACAAATTGACAACATTAAATAAATATTTTAATTGCAGAAGTTTTTCGGATATGAAAACTTTATTTTTACAAAAGAAGAGGTTTAAAATCAAAATCAATTTTAAAATTTTATTGAAACACTAGTTTAATATTTCTGCATATCATTTAAATTATAAAGAATTGACTATCTAATCTGAATGCATACTGCCAGTAATGTGTTTACTATTTAATTTGTTTACTATTTGAATAATGGTAACAGTCTTCAAATAATTAATTAAAACTACTTTCTGATTTTATCATCAATTTTGAATTATTAAATTATTTTGCTCTAATTATTATTCCTAAATTTAAATGTGGATAAATAAATTAATATAGCCTGGATGTCATAAACTTGGAACAATTTTATATTAAAATGTAGAATTTAATAACTTATGAAGAACATTTTCATTTAAACTCTACATGTCATGCTTTTGGAATTGTCTCATATTCATGGAGCCACATAAAATTCATTAATTTAAAAGTGCTCATAATAACTAGAAAACAAACGGATATAATCACATCTATGGAATTTGGCTATTATTTATAATTATTACTTTGTGTAATGTGTATTTATTATTCAAGACACTTTTACATTGATTTCATGGATCATATTTAGTATTCTAAAAATGTTGTACACTTTAATTTATGTATTTAAGTAAAAATAAATTGGTTTTAATTTTATTGTTATATGAACTTATATGTGAAGTTCATGACTTATATTTTTACTATGTTTAAATTAAACTCATGTGATTGAATAAAATATTTATTCAAGGGAATAGCACTTGCAGAAAAAGCTTGAGAATTATTAATAAATTTATGGTATGTGTCAACCTCTCATGAAGTGTCTTATGAGTCTTTCCAGAGTTCTATTCCTATACTCATGTCACTCATATTACATTGTTACTATGTTTATATTTTAAGCAAGATAATTCAGTATATTAGTTGTCCTTATTATTGAAACACTTTCATTATGTATGAACCCACATCTGCTGAAATGCTGGTGTTTTTCTGAATTGTCAGAATAACTGAGGAGGATGATTTTTGCACTTTAAATATGAAGTAAATATTAATATTGCTTTACAATGTTAAATGGCATTAATCTGTGCTGGTGGTTAATCTGCAGATTAATTAGTTGCCACTTTCTGTATTTTTACACTCATTCCTGCACTGGTGGTTAATCCGTGGAATTGTGTAATTATATTTGTTGCTTCATGGTGGTGTATAAACCCACAGGGCACTCAGTGTTATATAATTCCTATGTGTAGATGAATGCATCCACAGGAATATAATTTTACTTCATAAATGTAAGTTTGGGCAAAGTATTTTGGTTATTATGCTAAAATCATCCTCTTCCATTTATAATTATAATTTATAAGTTGAGTCATAAAGTGTATTAGGGCATCTTATCTAAGTTATCCTCATAATGATTAACTGTTTGTTAATTAATATTGTACCTGAACTGAAGTTTGAATTTTCACTTTGGTTTAACATTGCATTTTAGCAAATTCCTGCATATATAATATTATTTATTATATTATTATAGGTCTACAGTATAGGTTTATTGGTTCTGGAACTGACACATTGGGTATTTATGATTTGATGCTGAATTTCAGTATAGTTTCCTCAAGGCATAAATTAAATCAAATTATAATAAAATGTATGATTAGGCTTTTATAAAACTGTGCCTAGGATATATTTAGTGAAGTGAACAAATGGAATGATATTTTATTTATTTATTTATTTGTTTATTTATGTATTTATTTATTATACTAAAACATCATATATCAATTATTTGTTAATCATAAAATTGTAAATAAATGTTGATTTATAATTAAATTTACTGTGCCATTGCTATTTGTCCTTCATAAAACCAGAAATCATATATCTTGAATAGAGAATACGTTGGAGTACATACTGTTGTCAGCATGATGTAAGAGTTTTAGTAATATTCTGAGAAAACATTTGAATGCTTTTGTCCTTGGTAATTTATGATGTGTAGGGTACAATAAAATCCCATTTGCCTTTTCCATCATTTTAGCTTTGCATTATTGATTTTAGTACATGATACAAAATTGATTGATTTTATAAACTTATAAACAGATTTACTATGTAATGATATGATTGAATTTATTTGCTTAAAGATATAATTGTCACTCATCAATATAACAAGAGTTTCACTGCTATTTATTAAATCATAAATTTAAGTTAATAAGGAAAGAACCCAAGTTTTCTATGCTTATTATTATTGCAAAGCTCATACCCAGACTAGCATTTGTACCAAAATCATACCTGTCATTTTCAAAATTCATAATCTTTAATAGTTTCACAAATTATACCATCTTGTCCATAGTCGGCCCTAAGGTCTCATGCAATAAAAAATTGAAGATTAAAGTTTTGAAGAATAAGAAAATTACATACTTATAATTTGTCTAATGTACTTTCACATACTGCTACGATAGGTCTTCACGGTATACCCTGGCTGCAACCAGATTAGATTATAACAATTTCATGTTATATCATTAATTTTGTTTATTGTGATGTGCTCCAGATTTCAGTTATAGTCTTTGGTGCACAATGTAGATGGCACAATATGCTTTTTTGGTACAGTTCTTGACTGCCCAATGACTGGGCATTCAGTTACAAGATTGATGGTTACAATATATATATATATTATAACGATCCAAATGAAAGTGAAGATCGAATCCTACTGCAATCTATGATATCTGCACTACAGGGGCACCATCTAGGCATTTGAGCCTAGAAAATTTATAAAGTAGGCAGATACGCGCTGTTAAGATCCCACTTTATTTTATATTAGATCATTGGCCCATTGTCACTAGCTCATGGAGATGCAGAGATAAGAAATAACTTGTTTAGTTTGTATATATAAAAAAATAAAAGCCACTGCCAGTAATTAACACAGAAAAAATATTTATTTACGCACATATAAATTTTGAATCATTTTAAATTTTGAGGAATAATAATATTATTATTTTAGATTTTAACATTCTTTTAATTTAACTTATTATTTTAAAATTTTAAATCATCTACACAGATGAAATTTATATTTATTTTAAGATTGTCGCGTATGAATAAATTTAATATTTTATTAAGATCGTTGAGTATGAATAGACTACATAGATTGTATTTGAAAAGAAAATGTTCTATCCCTTATTTAACCTTAGGCCAAAAGTTTGCAGCCAAACCAACATCAATCCATCGGATATATCGATGTATTCAATGCAGCATGAATACAACAACACAAAATACTATACTGTCAGGAATGTTCATCTGAACAGTAAGTAGAGTTAGAGAAGACATTGTCTCTCAACCAACAGGAATGCTACATCTGTTGGCGAGTAGAACAATAAACAAAAAGCTCCATAGGAATGGACTCCGGTCCTTTTTGCTGACTTACAATCCCATTCATAGGCAAACAGAAGGTGTGTGGCGTATATATGCAATCCTGCCCATAGCGGATCTCCTGCTACATTTACTAATTACATCAATACATCTAATCCATTGACCCAATTTAACTACGAAACAAGTAACCCAAGATTACTCTCCCTTAAACTATATATATAACTTTACAAATCTATATAGCCATTCATGCCCGACTTAAATTTAACCTTTAGATATGTTCGCACAGATGAATTTTATACAATTTGTTTTATAATGTTGAGTATAGATCGGCTGCATAGATTCCACGGTTAAAACATTTCAAAATAAACACAACCAATCAAAATACAAAATCATCGATAATGTCAATTGCATAGGGAATACCAAAAAACCCAATAGCATTCATCATAAGATGCCGCAGTAACATAGATGACTTATATATTCTAATCGAATGTGAAAACCACAACATAATCAACTGCTAATGAATCTATGCAACGTCTATACCCAACCTTAAATTTCATGCATTTAAATAATTTATACAATAAGAAAAAAAATGGAAATGATTTTTATCAAACGCCAAACATATAAAATTAAACATTATTAATTGACCTGAAAACTTACAAAAGTCAGATAAAAGTCCATTCGAAATTTAGGTTAGCTTATTTATTAAACTTATCAACTCTTGATGAAAGTTTTTAATTAATTTTATGATTTTAACAATTGTTCAGTTCATATAGCTTACGGTAGAAGAGATCCCAGTTCCTGGTGTTAATTTCCACGGAGTCTTTATTTGAAACCCGGTCTATCTGAAGGCATCCTTAGCTGGAACAATCCTGGTATCACAGTCTTTTTATTTTTAAAATAAATGAGAGACAACAACAAGTGTGTCTTATCATTCTTCTCACAAAATCAAGTTGGAACTTTCAGGAAACTGAATATTTCTCTTTTTATAATCCTCCTATGGATTCCATGAACAAAAATGTCACTTCCATTTTTTCGTTATGGTCCGGGCCTTTATTTGCTGCTTCTATATTGGACAAGCTAATTCTTTATTCTCTTATCTAATTTTCATCTGACTTTTTATTTACACAAGAGCCCCAAGGCTAGCTTGCTTTTCAATTAATAAACAACCATTTCCATTTACAGATTACAGGAATTTATTAAAACCTGTTTTTATTTTTACTTACATTATTTCTTTATTAAAATATTTTTATATTTAAATCTTCTATTTTTTTTATAAAAAAGTACATTCAAATACTTTTTTTTTTATTTGTAAAAAAAAAATATTTTTAAAGTTTTGCATCTGTGCAAATATATATACGTTATATGTTTAACAAACATTTTAATTTTAGCATTTAATTTTTTTTTTAATACATTTATTTTTATTTGCGAACTTAAAAGTTTTTATTTCAATTTAATGTAACGGCATATTTATATATCATTGCAATATATATATATATTACAATACAGTAAAATTCACATAAATTATAGTTATTTTATTACAAGTACTTTTGATCATACATCTTGTAGTATATATATATAATTCTTCAACAGCAATACAATAATTAATACAGTAGACAAAATTTAAATACTTTCAACTATCTCACTAGTTGTTATCAACTATATACAAATTCAATTACACAAATCATTATAAGCTTATACAAAAGCAATACACCATAAATCATTTTTTGTATGCACTTATAATGGTTTGTGTAATTGGATTTGTATATAGTTGATAATGACTACTGAGATAATTGAAAGTATTTCTATTTAAATTATAGTTTATATTTTTAAAATTTTTTGTCTAGGGTATTATTGTCAAGGAACAACACATTAGCCAGCATAGTGAATTTATTGGCTTTTCATCTCTGAGTTTAAGATCAAGAAACACCATGGCCTTTCTTCTCAGTTGCCTGATAAGGCAGAATGAATGTTTATGTAAATGATAAATATTTTTCCAATAGATATATATATAATTATGTCAGACAAAAATAAATCATGGCCCTTATTCCCAGGAGGCTGTAAAGTCACCAACCAAGGCAGCGGTTGGTGGTCAAAGGTGAAAAGTGCTAAGAATCCCTGATTAAGGACCCAGGCTGCCATTTGATGATGATTTTTTATTTAGGTACTTATAACTGCAGATGACTTTCAAGTGAAGGAAGATTGCAAGAATTAAAAGAACTGTCTTATATTAAATGGGACATTATTGGACTATGTGAAGTTAGAAGAAAAGTTGAAAAGACAATTGATTTAAAAAGTGAATATGTACTCTACTATAAAGGCACAAATATTGGAAATACAAGTGGAGTAGGATTCATTATAAATAAAAACTGAAGAACAACATTGTGGATATTGATGGTGTATCGGAAAGAGTGGCTAGATTAGTTATACAACTTAATAGCAGATACCAAATGCAGATAATTCAGGTTTATGCCCCAACAAGTTCTCATAGTATTGAAGTAGTAGAAGATTTTTATATGAATGTACAAAAGGCTTTTGAGAGCATAAACAACATTTTAGAATTGTTATGGGAGACTTTAATGCTAGAGTTGGTAAAAAATGAAAGATGAAAATGCTGTTAGCAATTTTGGTCATGGTAATAGAAATGAGAGAGGACATAGACTTGTGGAGTTTTCAGAAAAAGAAAAATTTTATATTATACATTCTTTTTTTCAGAAAAATGTTAAAGGAAATGGACATGCAAACATCCAAATGAAGGTACTACAGAATTAGATTATATTTTGACTAATAGAAAATATATATTTCAAAATTGTAATGTTCTTAATAAATTCAACACAGGAAGTGATCATCAATTAGTAAGATATGTGTTAATGCAAAACTAGAGAGACAAAAATTATTAAGAAAAATAATATTTACAGTTGATATTCCTAATGTTCAAAAACATTCTAACGAATTTAAATTAGAACTTACAAACTGGTTTCAAGTATTAATAGATTTTGAATATGATTCAGATTTGAATAAAATTAATAAGAAAATAACTGATACATTTTTAAAAACTGCAACAAAGATAGCTGGTAGATAAAAGCAGCAATTTCCCAATAAAATTTCTGCTGAGACTAGAGAATTTATGAAGAAAAAAAGGAATATGAAGATATCCAAAAATGATGCATTAAAAAGGATTGAATATCTCGAATTTTGTAAAATGGTGCAGAAAAGAGTTGAAAATGATATAAGAAAGTATAACTGTAAACTAGCAAAGAAGGCTGTAGAAGAGAATAAAAGTCTGAAGAGTGTAAAACAACATTTTGGTATTGGTGGTAGGAAATTTATATCTGCAATAAAAAAAAGATGGAATTATTACTAAAAAGAGAGATGATATCATGAAATTGGTAGAAGACTTTTATCAAGAATTATATAGTAATAAAGAACAAGTATTTCCTATATCTGTTATATCTTCCGAATTGCCCAGAATTTTAAATTAAGAAGTGAGACATGCAATTAAATTTATGAAGAAAGGAAAAGCTCCAGATAATGATGGAATTATAATTAATATATTTAAAAAAGCAGGTGAAGAAATAGAATTTTTTTTATCAAAGTTATATACCAAAAGGTGTATCAGATGATTGGAAGAATGCAGTATTAATATTTAAAAAAGATAATAAAGAAGATATTAGAAATTACAGACATATCAGCCTTTTATCAGTTTTATATAAAAATTTTTTTACCAAGATAATGACAACTCGTCTACAGAGAACAATGGATTTCCACCAATCAAGAGAACATCCTGGATTTAAAAGCGGTTTTAGAACAGTAGATTATATCCAGGTATTGAGAGAAGTTATAGAAAGGACAAATGAATGTGAGTTGCCATTATGCTTTGGATTTGTAAATTATGAAAAAGCATTTGATTCTATAAACATTTCTTCAATGGTTAAAGCATCGAATCATCAAGGTATAGATCCAGGATATTGTCATATTTTGAAGAATATTTATAAAAATGTAATAGCAACAATTAGATGACATATTGATACTAGGAAAGTCACCATTGAGAAGAGTGTAAGACAGGGTGACTCCATATCTCGAAAACCCTTTACAGCAGTGCTGCAAGAAATATTTTGTGGATTAAAATAGGAAGGTAAAGGAACGAAAGTAATTGGAGATTATTTAAGTCATTTAGATTTTGCAGATGATGTAGTTGTTTTTGCAAATAATGCTTTAGAGCTGCAGGAAATGTTGCAAGAGTTATCAGATGAAAGTAGGACTAAATATGAATGTTAAAAAGTCTAAAGTAATGTTCAATGGATTTTTTCAAAATATGAAAATAAAGATTGATTATGATGAGTTAGAAGTTAACAGCTACAAATACTTTGGTCAGATTATTGATACAGATAGAAACATAATGGATGAAATTAATCATAGAATTAAACTTGGAGTGCTTTTGGTAGAAATAACTTGATACTAAAAGAAAATATATATATGTGTTTGAAAAGGAAGGTTTTTAATAAATGTGTTTTACCAGTTCTTACTTATGGATCTGAGACTTGGACACTTACTAGAAAAGCAATACAGAGACTTCAGACCACTCAAAGAAGTATGGAGAGATGCATGTGTACCGGTCGGATTTGTATGTTCATGTAACAAGATCTAGCATCTAGGCAAAAGTACCTCGAATCCAATCGTGCGCAAGATACATAAGTCAGGAACACTCATGAACTCTGCCCTATTTGCCTATTTCCCAGATCTATATGAGCAACAATCCCGATGATATCGATTTAATTTACTTCTCACCACCAGCATTGCTCATCAGAGACACAAAAAGACTCTAGGCTAAATTTTAATGATAGTCTAACTTAAAAACGAACTATATTTTACAAGCAATGAAAACTCATGACCTAGCATATTAATTGTGAACTTAGCGGAGATCATCTAGTCATATGGAACATAACTAATAAATGGATATTAAAATTAAATAAAAGAAAGCAATGATTCGAAGATTGATGTATATATTTTAAGATTTATTAGATTAACAATAAATAAATATGTCGGGTTATTTATCTGACATTAGCCTCACTAGTATTATATATATAATTCAGATTTTTACAATAACTGGATATTTGCGGCTATGCCAATAATATATGTATATGAATTAATGAATTAGCGCTATTGGAAATGGATTACTAAAAGACTATTCCACCCCCAGAGAAACGAAAAGAGCATTTACTCGACTTAAAAAGAAAATAATTTTACAAGCAAATATTACATTTAGTTTTATTCATTATCATTATTAATCTGAGTTGCAAATAATCAATGCGCGGGATAGATAATGAATACTTAAATAAATGATAATAAATTTATCGCACTGACATGCATAGTAAATAATGGAAATATATGTCTGTTTAGAGAAATCATCACATTACGACTTATGGCTATTCCTGGGTAACTAAAAATATACTGAAAGGCAGTGCGTACATGGCGGCAGGTTGGGGTGGTCCAATTATGGATCCTGGAGTGTGCTTCATGAATTTTAGTAACAAAATTTACCGATTTCCTCTGCAAACGTAGGCAGCATCGGTGTTGAGATGAAGGGCTGTCGGCATTGTCTTTATCGGGCTGAATTTTTCAGAGCGATTCCCATATAAAGCATGCACATACGACCAAGTATGTCAAGGTGGTTTTACAGCCTGGTTCAAAGACATGGAGAATGACGATGATGTTCGACTTAGCGAATACCTCCATATAAGAGATAAGCATGAATATATATAAACAAAGTGGCCTGTATGCACGCAACGCTTAATAATACAATATAACTATAATTTTAAAGATTATTTTAACTTATTTACTGCCCATAAATTGTGAAATATCCGGTGTAATGGTATGGTTTCTTCATTAAACAAACATGGATAATAATTTTAATTAAATATAAAACTAAGATCTGAAGATCCCCCCCCCCTACATTATTTAATATTATTCATAACTTCCCACACATTTAACAAATCTCAATCTTGGTTAATAAATACCCTTATGAAAAAATATAAATTAATACAAAAATAAATGGGTGGTGGTAATAGCTATGATGGGTTTTACATATATAACATAAATTGATAATAAGAAATAGCACATTATCTAGAAAGGAAAAATATTTATAAAACAGATGTTAATCTGTTTTTATATAGCAAACATAGAAAATAATTAGTTTGTTTATCTAAAATCGCTAGCATCTGGGCAAGTCAAATAAGACTTGCTTTGATTAAGTTATAAGTTATTTACCCGATAAATGATGGGTGGGGAAAACGAAAATAAATTATATGCTGGCGATTTTAGAAATATTATTGACATTTCTTTTTAAAATATAAATACATAAATTTAAACGAAAATTATTTGCCGCATGGAAATAAAAGAAAACATTTTATAAGAGGCTTAATAGTGATTAGTTATATAGAGTTATAAGAGTTACATATTTTGAAGTCAGCTAACATATATAATTGGAAAACAAATATTACAAAGAAGGCAGGATTTGAGAATTACAAGCAGCTAAAGTTCTTTTTACCTTGCTATCTGGAAGAGCAATTTTGATACGAGTCAGTCCATCGGCATTGGTTCACTAGATCTAGGGTAGCAGTGATATATGGTAGGTAACATTTTACTTTTAATGGAAAAAAATATTTAAAGTTCATCAGTACAGGATGCAGAGCTTTGCTTATGGGAAAAGCATGTTAGAATGGAGGGGCAGGTGAAATTTCCCCTACTCGCAGCACATTGGGTGAAAATTAAAATAGACGTGGATTATGTATAGCAACATCATAATTTTGTGATTACCTCTCTCTTTTGGATTCAAATCCAGAAGTATTTATACTTTTATTTTGATGATGTAACCTAGCAACTACTGCTTGACCTGAGGCGGTTTAAGCACTTACTGTACATGTGGAATCATTTGACCAGATGCTTTCTTATCTGGTAAGACTTTTGAAACAGTGCAATTCTGTTATCAGTTTCTCGAACGATTGTTTTAAAATAAATCTTATGATTTTAAAACAAGCTAGTGTGAACAAAATTTCCACTAATGGGTTTATTTTATTATTACAAAATCGTAATCTTTTACTTTTATCTAAGGGGATCTTCCGGGTAATTGTTTTCGAGAGACTTTTTAACAAGATTGCATCATTTCTGGCTACTAAATTACATATGAAAAAATAATAAGTTTTATATATGATTTTGATTATATTTTATATATAACATAACTTTAATAATTTGTTTGCAATCTCCTACACTGAAATATATATAGGTTTATTACTTACGCCCGTATACACATGAGAATATTATTAAATAAAAATATTTTTAGTTTAAAATACATGTGTTTACGTGGTTTTTGTTAACGTACTAAGCAAAAGAAATATACATATTATTAGATATGTATACATGCGTAAGGATGGGTTTGAATCTGGTTATATGGTAGGAGATTGGATGTGGGCTGTGAAGCAGGATCTGAGCATCAGATCTGCTTCACATGTTAGGAGTAACAAGAAGAGATCGAAATTGCAATATATGGGTAAGAGAACAAACCGGTGTTACTGAACTCATTGAAAAAATTAAAAGACTTAAGTGGAGTTAGGCTAGATATATTGCTAGAAGAGATGATAATAGATGGACTATTGAAATCTTAAACTGGAATCCAAGAGATTGTTAAAGACCCAGAAAGAGACCACATGTGAGATGGATGGATAAAATAAGAAAGTGTGCAGGGGTGATGTCGAGAAGAGAAGCTAAAGATTGGAGATGGATTGAACTTGGAGAGACCATCACCTTGCAGTTGATTGATAATGGTTGATGATGATATAATATTTTAATGGATAATTGATGAATTCATAGTATTATTTCTGGGATCTTCAATGTAAAAAAAATATAACAGTTAAATAGCTGACATTTCAGTACAATAACTCTCCTCAGAACTGAGAAAAGTATTTACTATTTTACTGAAAGTACCGAAACATCAGCTATTTAGCTATTATATATATATATATATATATATTGTAACGGAATATAATATCCCGTCACATTATTTTAAAATTAAAATAAAAGATCATAAATTAAAATTGATTTATTAAAAAGAAAAAAACTTAACTTAAAAACTGTTTAACGTATATATAGATCGCATGATGGACAACTTTAAAAACTTTTAAAAAATAAAAATATTTGAAAGTAATTTTTTGTAAAAAAGTAAAGATATAAAGATTTGATATTTTTGAAAATAGAAATAATGTTGATTTCTATAATCTTGGAAAATGGAAATGATTGTCTTATTAATTAAATGATTGTTCAAAAGCAAACCAGCCTGTGAGGCATTTAAAATAAATTAAATGGTCAGATAAGAGAATCAAAAAAATTAAATGACCAATGCAAACACCAGAAATGTCAGCACAGACCGTGATTAAAACACCAGAGGATTAGTGACGTCTTGCTCATTGAATCTCAAGATCTAATGATAAGAGACTAATAAAAATATAAAAGCCAAATTACTATTATAATTGTTATCTTAGAGCTGACTATGAATAGATTGTTATAACTAGCTACATTACAGATTTTCACGATGTGGAAGTCTGCAATAAATTTAATTTTCCAGACAACCAGTTGAGGCCTCTGGATGACAGTTCCTGACCAAATGCATGGTAAGTTGCAGTTTCATTTCAAAGGACAAAATCTACAAAAGTGATCACGAAGATGGACTTCTCAATCTATTAAATCCGTAAAATATGAACTATTGCGTCTATCTAATAAGAACTTTCCTAAAATTGCAAGTAATTAATAACTGAAAATAAGACCTCTTATCTGACTTAAAGAATGCAAATTCAATTATTGATATTTTTTAAGTAGATGTTTAAGCAATCATTTCCATTTCATTTTTTTTGTGTGTGTGTATTATGTTTTAATTAAAATGTATTAAATTTAAAGTTGGGTGTAGATAGCTGCATGGATAAAGATTAATAACTATGTTTAAATTCGTTTATGTTTAATTTAAGGGATTTTAATTTCAGGCTATTTGTTTCGTGGTTGTGTCAGTGCTAGTGGAGAGATATATAGACGTTTATATTAATGTGATGTGAAGCGTGTTTAACATACAGGGCAATGTGCCCACCTGAATGCATGACCCCAAAGAGGCAGTCATACTGTTGCAATGGTTGCAGATGTATTTCCTGCACCATTAACCCTTCTAGCTCTATGGACAGGGATTTATAAGTCGGCAGAAAGACCGCTCTCCCCCCATACATAGCACTCTTTAAAAAATATATATATATATACATGATTCCTTAGTCTGACAGATGCACTTTCCTGTTCTAGACACGGATCATTTCCTTCAAATAATATCATGCTGTCAGATGCACATTCCTGTCTGCGTGGTTTTATGCTAGCATCTTCATATTGCATTGATTGCGACTATATATCTGGAAGCAGGCATTGGGTTGACTACAAACTTTTAGTCTGAGATTGAATGAATGTTTTGATAAGTTTTTAAGTGAAAAAAAAAATCTATGTAGACTATCTATGCTCGACATGCTAAAGTAAAATATAATTTAAATATCCATCTGTGTGATCTATTTAAAATAGTAATTTAAATTAAAAAAAAATATTAATGTTAAAATCTAAAAATAAATTTATTCCTCAATTTTAAATGTGCGTTAATAAAAATCTATTTGTGTGTTAATTACTGGCAGTGGCTTCTTTTATTTTATTGTTCTAAATATTTAATATATACTTTGAGAATAGAAATCTATTGAAACTTATAAATGTTTAAAATCTCTGCTACTCTATGAGCTAGTGACCTTGGGCAAACGATCGGAATCCAAATATATAAATTAAAATAAAAAAATTTTTTTTTTAAACTTAACGTACCTGCCTACTATATAAATTTTCTAGGTTCAAATGCCTAGTGGCGCCCTGTAGTGCAGATTATGTTAAGTCTCCTCCCCCGATCATTAAAATATATATATATGTATTGTAACATTTTCACATTTTGATGGATTCTGGTAGGCCTTTTTTTTACACACTATGAAGTGAAAGGTAATCAATCTATGGATAAGAAAATATCTTATTACTATTTCCAAAAACATAGCTATATTTCCTGATTAACTGGCCTACTAATTATTATGACAGGAATTGCTGATGAAGTTAGTTTTAATTTATAAGAGGGCGCCATAGTCAATAGACTCCTAACTTCCTCATATCCCATAATTTTGATGCAAGTAACTAAAAGATCGGCGTTATGCTTTCATGTAACTTTATTTTTTAGAGAATATTATTCACGGGGCTTAATCAGCAAATATTGGCAAAGGAAAATTATACACTCAAATCGTAATAAACTAACATTAATAAATTTAATAACTACCATTAATAAAGCACAATGAAAAGTTGATATTAGAAATAATTATTTTATTCTAAAAAATTAAAATATTTAAAAATAAATCAATTAATTAAAGCAGTTCATATTACACTTAGATTTCTTAGGTAAACAAAAGTCTCTTGAATAATAAAATTTAATTTCTCTATCAGGATTATATTATAAGCTTATTGGAGAATGTTTTGCAAATGTTTAATTTAGTCACAATCGGGAATCATTAATCTTAGCTTACCAGTAAGTTTTGTGAGTTTCTGAAGATTGTTGATTACCATGCATAATTTTTAATGAGGTAGAACGAGCTCATGGCCATTGGTTTTAACTTGTTCTTGATCCATCTAAAGGCTAGTCATGAAAGCTTTTCCGGAGTTGCATCTTCATGATGAACAATGTCAAAAGCTTTGGTCCACTCTAGCATGACAACCTATTTCAGCATAGCCAAAAGAAAAAACAGACAAGACCCTGATCACACTGGTATTCTTTCTTTTATACTAGAGATCCGGTTTTCAGACTACTGTGCATATTTTCTTTTGTTCTTTTATCAACATACAAGATAATAATCTTGTACATTCTTTCTTAAATTTAAGTTACAAAGTCTTTTTTTTAAACATAATTCTGATCATCTTTAATTAGCTTCCAAAAAGGTTTTACTGATTGTAATCTGCGTGTGGGATTCTCTTTCCTTTTGTTTATCTGTATTAGTAATCTGCATGTGGAATTCTCTTTCCAATTTTAATTTTTATTTTTAACTACATAAAGAAATATGAACAAAAAATTGAACTTTCATTGTACATTTTTAAAAAAAAATTACACAAACTAGAAAAAAATTATAATTGCATCTTTTAATAAGATCACTATATTTACCTTTTTCTTTAGCTTTTACCAAATGCCAATATATTTGTACCATATATAAATAAATGGTACAATATATATATATATAACAAAAGGAAAGTTTTTATTTTTAAATTCAAGACCTTATAGACACATGGAATGATCTTAAGCATAGGTACTATCATATCTTTAAATTACCTAGTTTCCTAATGCATTATTATTATTATTATTATTATTATTATTATTATTATTATTATTATTATTATCATTTTTGACCATTTTATCTCTGATAACTTTAATTCTTAATTTTAAATATTTATTATTTTTCTAAGTTTGCTTTTAATATCTTTCACTTTACATACTAAGGATAATCTCCAATGATACTTTACTTCTTTCGATACTGGTAACATTGCTTACAATGATCTAAATTCTGGATAGTAACCACCAGGACATCACTTTTTGTGATACAGTGATCTTTTGGAAACAATGCAGAGGCAGATTCACTGGCTTATACCGACTTACACTATGAAAATTGAACTTCATTTGTGGGTTTCTACCAGACTTGGAAAAAGAAAGGGTCACTGTGAATGGCAGGATTTCTCTACTGTCCAATTTGACTTATACTTTGGAAACGAAATGTGAAATGCAGAGACTATCACCCGCAGAAGTAATATGCAGCTTATGCTGGTTATTCCCAGTGTGAATTTTAAAAGAGGAAAGATTTCTGACAGTCTGTTACAGGTGCTAAATTTTATCCAGTTGACAGCTTTAAACTTATCCTTATCTAAATCTTATTTCAATACTACCCTCATTCCCTCTACTTTCAAACCTTTATACATTCCTAATATAACTTAGATTGACTTTCATTTATATTATTAATCTTACAATATTATTGTTAAATTCCCCTGAACCTTATCTTAAATCATTTATTTATATTAATCTTTATTCTAAACCAATACGAATATTATTTTACATATTTATATTACAATATTATTCTAAACTATTATGGACATTAGTTTACATATTTATTTATATTACAACATTATTTTTAAATTATAATGAACATTATTTTAAACATTTATTAGTCTTACAATATTATTTTTAAACTATTACTTTAACTTCTTTATTTACCGTGCGTGTATTCAGAAAACTATTTTATTTTATCGCTCTTCATTATTATACAAATACTTTTATTTATTTTATTTGACTTGATTACTTTAAGTCATTTATTTACTTCTTTTTATTAACTTGCGTGTATTAAAAAATCTATTAGTTTATTATGAGTCATCCTTTATTATTATTTACTACAAATATATTACACTTATTTATTTATTCATTTAACCTGCTTCTATTCTACGTATTTCCATTATCTTACTCATTTATTTAAACCTACAAACTTTACTTTTAAATCATTAATTTGAGCCATTTATTTAACTTGATTTTATTGATTTTTTTTATTTGAAGTGTTTATTTATGAGCATTTTTCTTTCTTAATATGTGCATGAATGAAAAAAAAAATCTTTTATTTTATGAAGCCTCCTTGTTATTATTTTTACTTTCAACACTTCATTTATCATTATTCATTTATTTTTTAATTTATTATTTTAGTTTTAAATAGAAGTTTTGGATTTAAATTTATTAGATTTATTTACATTAGAATAATTATTTTATTCATAGTCCATTTCCAGTCCTTATTGTTTCTGTCTACTTTAATATTCCGTCCCTATTACTAACTTTTAAACTTTGTCAGGCGGTTCCTTCTTTCTATGTACTAGCTCTATAATATAAACTAACTTTCCTCTCTTGTTTATCCCTCTCTTATAATTTATTACTTTATCTCTTTCACACTCCATTCTATTTTCAACTTTGTAAATCAGAAAACCTTGATACCTAGCACAACTCCGTATTAATTCAATATTAGAATATTTTTTTCTACGCTTTCTTTTTGTTTTAAATCTCCATCTAACATGAATATGAACGTTTACTTTAACCCTTTTATGTTTATTTTCTATCTTGATTAATTTTATTTCCAAATTACTATGCTTAACACTATATTCTACCTTGAACTTATGTCTCTCTTCTATTTCTTGGTCTACATTTGTTTCTACTTTATCTGTTTCAATGCTATCTGATTCTAATTTAATTTCTATCTCTTTTATGACCTCAACTTCCTTACTTTCTTTGACAAAATCTACTTCTATGATCTCTTAATTTTTCTCTACCTTTCCTGTAATTTCACATCTTATTTCCCTTCTGCCCCGAGTTCTTTAATTTCTTCTTTGACCTAACTAATTTCTTCTTTGACTTCTTGCTGACTTTGTTTAATTTCTCATAATTCTTCCCTCAATTCTGCCTCGAGTTCTTGCATCATATTCATCATCATTTTCATCATCATCTTTGTCTCAGATATTTCTTCTTTCTCTTTTTCTACTAACTGGGGATTTTTAAAATATATCAGGCTTTCTTTCGGATCCATTTTCAAAAATGTCAATTTCTTTATTATTATTATTATTATTATTATTATTATTATTATTATTATTATTATTATTATTATTATTATTATTATTATTATTATTATTATTATTATTAAACTAGCACTTATTAAACTAAATTTAAATACTATTATTTATTAATTTCTTTTTTTTAAAACGGTACATACAGCTAACTCCAGTCCCTAGTCCTTTTTTTCTACCCGTTCTTAATGCTTTAGCTCCACCCAAAATATCTAACTGTCTTTAATTTAAAAGTGATTTATTTTACTTATGTAAATTGCATAAATGTCAAAATCTCTTTTCATTTAAAGAAAAAAGTTTCTGCCAATTTTTTTTTTTTTAAAGTTAAACCACTTTAAATATGTAATTTAGCTTTTATTTAAGGTTTTTATTTTTAAACAAGAAACAAAGTATTTAATTACTGTTGTTTCTTAGATTCGAATCCCCAAGTTGGGTGCCATTGTACCGGGTTCAAATATGAGAGGTTCAAACACCGGCCTCTTAGGCAGAGAAAAACATACTCGGAGAGTATGTATGTCCAAACAATAGCTATAAGATATATAACTAGCATTACATTTCCAGGACATAACTTCTTCTTGACTGTTGAATTCAACACCAAGTTCAAAGCACTTTTTTGTTTTGTATAAACACGAGCGCCAGTTAATTATCCAGAGGATAAATTAATGCACTTTGAACGATGACCACTAACTCAACACCTAAGTTATACCCATGACTAGCTCAGCTACTTATAATCAATAACAAATTATAATTTCAATTAGTGATGAAAAGAATTGATAAAAAGAATTGACCAACAAAATAAAGCTTAAGTTTAAAGACAATTTATTTAATTACACTTAATATACTAATTTTAAATACTCTTGTAAATTTTAATAAAAGAACACTGGTATTTATCTAATGATCATGCACATATTCATTCACACACTGACATATGTAATAAAGCATTAAATAATATTTGATATTTAGAACACACAAATTAATAGTTCATTTTTATGTGCTAGAGAGTTCATATAATTTGGCTCTTGGAGGATTCATGAATGTGATGGCTACTTAGGTAGGAATATAAGAAAAGATATTATTTACCTAGGATTTTGAACATGGATACTTCTTGCTGTTTGCTGCTTCTAATGAAGTATTTCTAACCGGTTAGATTTGAAGTTTTCCTGCAAAGATTTGATGATTCTTAGTTGGTATTACTTCTGGAGACAATTAGATATTGATGGAGATTCTTCAAGCTGTTATGCAGATAATATTTTCATGGGGGGGTCTTGCTGTTTTACTGGACTTCAGGATAGAGACAGCCGCACGTTTCCTGTGGTTTTAACACTACATTCTTGGTTGATTCATAATAAACTGAACTGATATCTGAACTGACTGACTGAACTGATTGTCTGATAATAATTTACTATTTATACATGAAGCATGTTTTCATTTTGATATCCTCCAGCAATATCTGTTGTCAAAATTCCTTTTATAATCCTTTACGTGTTTTTGAGATCGTTTAATTAGTAGCCATGCAAACGTGTTGTTTTTATATCTTTATTAGTAGCCACCACTGAGTGTTTTTATTTCTTTAACTTTCATTTATTTATAATATTTAATATGCATATATTATATATACATTTACATGCACATATATAATTTGAGCTCCATTCACTATTTAGTTTTAAGATGAACTTTTTCTTTACTTAAATAATAAGAGATTTATATTTTTAAACTCTTAACTATTTTAACGAATACTAATAAAAAAAAAACTCTTTACTTCTTTTATAACACTTTTAGTTTGACGTTTCTAATTAATTAATCGCAACTTTTATTTTAAAACTCTTTAACTTTTAAATCTTATTTTTACGAAAACAAACTGCAATAAAACTCTTAAAGTTTAACCTATTATTTGTCTTTGAATGAAAGATTTTTGTTTTACTAATTTTTTAGATAAAATTATTATGTACCAACTACGATCTTGGTACAATATAGAAGTAATTTTTTTTGTATTTTATTTTTTGTATATATATATATATTACTGTACTGGTGACAATGGCTAATTCTGGCCATGTCAAATATTACAAGCTTTTTAAATTAAAAATATATTTAATTAATGGGGAAATGTCAAATTTACTTCTCTATTGTGGTTTTTTAAATAATAATGGATATTTGATAGATATTTTTCTTTTTAAAATGATAATATAAGAATTTTTTAACTTTTTAAAAAATTAATGAAACAAATAATATTTTTTTTCTTTTCTTCAGTAATTTTAATTATCCAGTTTTGATTTTAATTTTGGGGGAAAAAAGTAGTAATAATTAATAATAATTTTTTATTATTGAAACATGTTTTTTTCTTCTTTATATTATTTCCCTCCAAAATTTAATTGTACAGAATCTTTTAATTTTCATAAGAAAAGGGAAAGAGGGTTCAAGTTAATTTAAATTTTTTTATCTTTGAAATGTTTTGCAATTTTAATCATAGAAGGGGAAACTTTTCTGTTTAAAGTTAATGTTGGTTAATTGAATTAGTAAGAACCAAGAACAATGTGAAAATACTTCCAGTGCATACCACTGTTTGATATTTATTTCAGATAGTGGTATGCACTGGAAGTATTTCCATATATATCTGTGTTTGGGTATTTCAAAGATTAAAAATGATTAATGTTTAATTTGTCTTTGTGTAAGTATAGTAAATATGTTTGTTTAGGAGCAATTCAAGGTCATTGCTTATTTAAGTTTCACATTCATTTTTGAAATTTTCAATATTTAATAGCTTTGCAGCTTATAGTTCAAAGAGTACCTTTTTAAATGAGCTGTTGTAAGATGTGGCACTAATATGTTTATTCACAGAGGGTGTAGCTAAAAATTTCTTAAACATTTGAGATGATTTGATAATGGATATTTATTTCAAATAGCAGTATGCACTGGAAATATTTTCATATATCTGTTTGGGAGTTTCAAAGATTAAAAATGCCTAGTGTTTAGTCTATCTGGGTGTAAATATAATAAACATATTTGTTTAGGAGTAATTTAAAGATCATTGTTGATGTAAATTTTATACTCTCTCTTTAAATTAGTCGGTGTTTCAATATTTAATATCTTTGCAGCATAAAGTTCAAAGAGATACACTTTTGGATTAGCTGTTTTTAGATGTGAACTCCAATACATTTATTCAAAGAGGGCATTGCTGAAAATTTCTTAATATTTGAAGCGATTATATATAAGTGACTATCTTGCAATAATAAATAAATTCATATATATGAAAGTTTTAATGAGATTTTTCCATATTTTTTTAAATTAGAACTCAGCAAAGCATAAGAAACTGAATCACTTTATTCAGTTTAATTGATTGCTTGTTTTATTACATCTTGGCTAAAGAATATATAAAAAAATATATGGACAATGTTATTTACACTTTCAATAATTTTTTATATACATGTGTTTACAGATCTTTTATATCATTCTGGGCAAAAAGAACCAAATTGTGCTTGCCGACTTCTTAAACGTGAAGACTTTATTACAATAATTATTGCAACTACAGGAAAATTTATTGGTAATTTAATTTTTTATTCTGTGTGTATATATATATCTTTATATATATTAACTTATTTACAAACTTTGAATACCTTATTAAAATTATTCACAAATCAGATTACCATCTTTTGTCTGACCAATAGATTGGTACTGATATGAGAAAATGAGCTTTGTTTGTAAGTTTGTTAAAAATAATTATTTAGAAACTTGATTTGTGAATTATTGTAGTAAGGCATGCAGTCACAATTGTTCCATGAATAAATATGTTATTTTTCTATTATATATTTAATGATCATCATTTATTTATGGTTTTATTAAAATTATTAATATGTATATGTATTTAGTGCACTTGATAAATATCTGTAGTGAATTAATATTTCCAGATTTTCTACCCATTTTTTTAAAAGATGTCTTAAGAAAAAAATGATCCAGATGTATATCTCTTACTATACATGCCACTGGACCATCAGTTGAACTGAAGTTTAAATAGCCCCCGATTAGAAAAATCGACTGTCATTCTCTATAAATACTGTTATCATAAACTTGTTAGTATTAAAGCATGAATATATTCATTATATATATATATATATAGTATTAAAGCATGAATATATTCATATATATATATATATATAAGGTGGATTCAAAAGAAGGTTTTCTTGACCACAGTTTGAAATTGTTGATTGTTATTTGTATTGGGATTATCTAAGTGTTGACTGGTTTCTAATGGTTATATATATATATAAACTTTCCCAGTGGTTAATATTATGTAGTACACTAAGTTAATATTTCATCACTGGTTTATTAAGTAAATGAAATACTATTAATCCAAAGCACAAGCTAAAACCTTTTAAAAAAGAGAATGGCCATCTTTTTTTTGTACCTAAATTCATTTAAATAGGCATATGTGAAGTATAGTTTTAAAAAATAGGATTAATTTAAGATCTTTGTGCTTTTTTTACAAAGTGCTTCAAATATGTCTATTTAAATGAGTTTAGGTACAAGAGAAAAGACAACCATAGCAAGTTTATTATGGAATAAATAATTATAGTTTTTCAGAATACAGTACTTTTTACTCTGTTTCTGCAGAGATCTTTAACAACAGTTTAATCTTTTATATAAGAATGGCCATATTAGTTGCTTATTAACATTTACATCTGGGATTTTTAGCAAACTATATCATTTGGTTCTATTTCTGTTTCACTTATTATTTTTTATATATATATTGAGTAGATAATACTTTAACTCTACCCGTGATCCTATTCTAAGAATTTTGAGTGAGAACACGTTATTACCCAAGCTTTGAATAGGTATATTTATGAGCATGGAATAATTTCCATCTCAAGCACCAATCTTATCAATTAATAAGAATTACACCCCTCAAAAACAGAAGAAAAGGTTCCAGTGGACCTTTTTTGGGTACCTTATCCAGACTAGCTCAGTCTCAAGGTCTCGGAGACAATGTCTATCTGGAGAATGATGCCGAGATTATCTTTCAAAGAAACGCCATTTATATTTTTTATAATTTCCTTATCTGCCCTACAAATTTTATTATTTTATTTCTTTTAGAGATATATGGTAGTGAATATCAGTAAGCTTTTATAAATAATAACCCAGAAATTATAAGAATCTCATAATTCAAATAAATACACAAGTTATATCTTAAATTCTAATATTTATTAATATACGTGTATATTAATATCACAAACATACGACTCATTCATTCCGATACATATATATATATATATTGTCAATGTACACATTCATGAAAGAGTGCAACTATGTGTCAGAGTTGTATTTATTAAATGATTTAATCTATTTCTAAAATTACTTTCTTTAAGTTGGGACAAAGCGCATATTTCTTAATTTATTAAGAAGACTTTATCATGTGTTTGAAGTGTTTGTATTCATTCATTTTATAGTTAAAATCCAAAGTGCATGTGCAACAGTTTAATGCTGTTTAAAATACAGTTTGTAAAAAACATTGCACTATATAAAATAATTGACTTAATTTATTATTGTATGTTCACTTAATATATATAGAGAAAGTCAAAGTCACCTCATTTGAGAGCGAATGTTCACGTGTTTAAGGCTGATGATCTGTAAGCTTACAGTATTACAATGGCGATTGTCCTAGTGAGAATCATTGGTCTGGAAGATGAAAGATTCCATAACATTTTCACATAAGATAATCCATCCTAGAGGTTAGGTAGATGATTCTAAAATTGATTGAACAAAAGTTCTTGCTGTTTGGAGTTTCATGATCATTTCACTTGCTGTAAATAGATGGCCAAAATCTCCATAGATAAAAGTTTAGGCAGGTCACAAAATAGCTGTCTACTGAGTCAGTTCAATGAATCTACACGATTCTCCTACCCCAGCATTTTGATGGGATCCATTCTTATTAATTTTTATTAATTAATAAAATCACTTTATGAAATTTACTTTTCATGCTTCTTTCTAATGGTTACTTTTCCGAATCACCACAAAATCAAAAAAAAAATGTAGTTCATTTCTTTTAACTCTCTTTCACTTCACTTTTTTTTTTATTATCTATCCATACACCGATGACCATATCTCAGGGATGCTTTTAGTTTCCATTGTTCCAAAATACTAACTTGGCCAGTTCTTCGAATTCCAATGACAAGTGTTATTAACAGAAATCACCCTTGGCACAATCTGAAATTCCTTTTATTATTTTCCAGCCTTATGTTTTGATTTGCTTTCTTTAAGAAACATGCACTACAAATGACATTATTTAAATAATTATAACTTACGATATTAATAAACAATAAAATATATAAAACAAAATAATAAAAATACAACTCTGCACATAACTGCTTTTCTTCATCTTTACCTACAAATCTGTTAGTAATTAATTCTACGCAACATCACAACAACACGTGTAATAAATATATATGTATACATTCATGCCTTTACATAGTTAATGTATTTCACTCACACTCTTTTGTAACAGGGTTCGAATGTATACCTATATATTTTCTTGCATCTATCAATTTAATTCATAATAACAATCACAATAAACACTCTTTTGTAATCACTATTGCATTTTACTACCTTCAGTACTGTATTCAAACCCAGCTACTGTTACAATACAAATGTTTATATAAACAAATAAATGAAAATTATACCAATTTATAGCAAAACTCCATACTGAATAGCAATTTGTTTATGTACATTGGCAGATTGAAATTTATGTTATTAATTTGATGATTATTATTAATTATTTATTAAAGTAGAGATTATCCCTAACCAGATATAAACTTTAAACTACAATTGAATATCAAGATATTTGTTTAAATGAAATACATGGAATAAATCTAACTCCATCTTCTTTTTTCATTAATATGTTTTTTTTTTTAGGTATAGTTAAAATTTCCACTTCTCTGCACATTTTGAAGTATATGAGAAAAACAACTAGCAAGATGGATTTCATGTTGAATCAGTACATTCGGTTCAGGTTACAATTTCATATATGTTTTCATCATTTGTTCTGCATTTATCAATACCAAATTATTACACATTGATTACCAAGTATCAAACTTTCTGTTAACATTGCCTCTAATTACTTCAGTTGAAGATATTAATGAATATTACTAATCATTTAAAAACAAGAGATTATATTTTTTCTAGCTCAGATATAAATTTTAAATCTCTCTTAAAGTTTGATAAATCTGTTTTTTAAATTAAACGTAAACACAAAGACTAATTAATCTAAATTAATGTCTCTTTTTCCATTAGTAATATCTTCTATAGATATACTTAAAATTTCCAGTCAACTACACATTCTGAAACATATGAGTAAAGGCCTCTGAATATAAACATACGCATATTAATAATAAAAGTTATAAAAAATGAAATCGATTATAATTATTGTCTATGCAGAATATAATTATATGTGTGCTTGTTAATTATAAAAAACATCACATTTAATAATAGTATGTATTTCATTTTTCATAGCAAATAAAATCTTTTAAGTAAAATTCAAGCCTATTTTAATTTAGATCACAGATATGAATTATTCTTGAATTTAGTTCTGCAAGTTATATTATCATAATTTAAAGTTTGGCTATTATATAATATTGGCATCATCAAAGGATTTGGTATTCCATCATCAGATTTTCAATGATGTGGATTGCTGAAGAGTTGAAGTAGATTGAAGCCTGCCCATTAAAGTTTGAAGATTAGCTATCTTAATATAAACTGAGTACTGATTATATAAATGTGTAGGAGATCATAATATGAACGAACTGATGAGTGCTAGTTTAGCACAAAATACACATATTGGAGATAATTTGTATTTTTCACATGTGTGATTGATTATGTGTATCATTTGTATGAGATAGAGTGGATAGCTGAAGAGAGGTTGAAAGTCTGTGTTCAAATCCCTTATAATTTACATCTAAAATTTCAAGTATATAAATTACACTTGTATTTAATCAAATAATATACTATAGTAAAATAACGAGCTAATAGAATGTTAAACATTTCTTAAAATGGAGATAATTTTAAAACCCAAATAATCTTACTTAAATTAATATTTCACAAATATTCTTAATATCATCGTTACTTCAATGATTAATCATTTTATCACTGGATCAATCTATGATGAGTAATACATTTCTTGTTTCATTAATTGGTCTATTGAATGTCTATTCTGTTGTATAGGGTTTAATGAATAATCTATCTGTTTCTAATAATTAGTCTACTTGTGAATGGTTTGTTTAGGTCTATCTATCAATCTATTTATTCATCCTTACCCCACCATAATGATCATTTACTAGTTTGATATGTAATGAGAAAGCAATGAATCACTCAATTAATTAAGTGTTCCAATGATTTACCAATTGATTTAATTATTTTGCATCCATATCTTCACTATACTCCATAACTATCCAGTGTCAGGTTGCATAATCAATAAATACTATACGTCATTGCATTTACATTCATATTTTTAAAACATTAGCTGGACTTTTATTTTTTCAATGAAGTCTTAAGTTCACAGCCAGAAATAATACACCATTATCAGTTTAGCAATTACATAGTATAGTGATCTGGCTTCATGCACTCTGACTAATATGGTTATCACCAGAAAACATCACAATTACCTTTTCAGTTTGCCCTTTAATCTTTTTAACTTTGCTCCAGAGAAAGACACAAAAGGTTTGTGATGGTTTATTGGCTTTAACTATGCTAGCCAGTAAATAAGTAATGTGTACACCTGGCATGACAATACAAAAAATTGGTGTTATGAAATTTCAAGAAAGTAGTTTGTTAATCAGAACTTAAAAAATGAATGCCAAATGCAAAAGATATTAAATAGAACTCTGAAGCTTTTTTATGAATACAAAAAATTAAAAACTGTTCTGGCAATGCAGTTATAATACTGCCATATTTAATTAACTAGGGCCTATAAGAGAACTACTCTTTAAACCATATGTTGAGAATAAGCTGAAAAAGCTATGGTTTTGACTTTGATCAATTGAATTATTAATTCACTGGATTGATTATTCACCAAATGATTGATTACTTGCCAGTTACTTAGAAAAATTGACATAGTGTGATTGTCTGTATGTGTGATGAGTATCTTTTCATGTGACTATCCATCAATCTATCTACAAGTGAACTGATCCACACACCCATCTATATTTCTATTAAATTTACTTAGTAAAAGTCTGATGGATTGTTGGAATGATTTGAATAACTTTATCAATCCACCATTTTATATATCTCTTGATCAATGTTCTTATTGAAAAGTATTCTAATTGCTTCTTATTGAAAAGTATTCTAATTGCTACTTATGTATATACCTCATTTTCTATGTACTCCTAATGAATATACTTTTACATCTTTACAACTATTCGTCACTTGACTGATTCAGCTATTCATATATCTATTTATCCAGTAATAAACAATGACATACTTAATTGAGTATATCAAGCTCAAAATCACATACCATTTTGTATGTTTACTCAAATACCAATAAAAGCAGCTTTCTTCACTTTACAGTAAACTTGATTAAACAATGGCCACCATAAGATTTAGCACTGTAATATTAACATTTCCCAACTAATTTTTGACTTTTGCCTTTATTAATGAAAATTTAGAATTTTAAAATTTCATCAGTATCCATCATTTATATTTTTATACTGTTCAAGTTAATGCATTGAAATTAAAAGAATACCCTACGATTTTGAACCCAAACCAAATTCCTTGTATTTCTATAGATTAGGTACCAGATCAATTTCTATATATTTTAATGATCTGTTTTATTTTCACTGTAGGCCTCTCCTAACTTTTGTCTGGGAAGGTGAATATTAACAACATCATAATTTTTTCAATTTTCTCATGTGCTTTCAAGAACACTTTTTTTTCACTCTACCACAGAATCATCTAGTGTAAGCTTGGGTAATAAAATATATAGAAATTGAACTGGTATCCATCTATATAATTATGTAAGTCAATGGGTTTGGGTTGAAAATCATAAGTTATTTTTAATTTCAGGATGGCTTGAATAATATAAAGAAGTAAAATGTGCCCATTATATGCATAAGTTTTTGAATCTCAAATCATCACTGAGAAAGATAATATCATGAAACTGATTTGGGGATATGAATATTACAGAACAAACGCTTCTGTTGTCTGTTGATTATTCAAGTGAACAGTAGATGGCTCTAAAAAGAGTAAAGTGATATGATCAGAAAATTATGCATGTTATTGTTTATGATTAGCAATAATGTAATATAACAGAGTTGATCTAAATAAGAACAAAGAAATAGAAAGTATGATTGTTACTTAAAAAGCATATTCATTTGGATGGGATGTGCAAAAATCTAAAATGTATAAATAACGTACATTTATGTTTTTTAATTTATATGTCAAAATTTATCTTAAAATAACATTTTGATCATATATATGTAGGAAGATTTATACACGCAGTGCTATTTTTTAAAGTTGAAAATAAAACTTTAATAATAATAACAGAGGTACGCCATATGATCTTTCCTATTAAATTATAAATATATAAAAAGAGTAATGAATTATGTAATTACTGTATTATAGAGCTATATCTTATAATATTATTATGAATAAGTACATTTTAAATATCATCTAATAGCTTATTATTTAACTAAGGTGTAAGTATTTGGTTATTATAAAACATCTTATATCTTAGTGAATATGATAGAGGGCAATCAAAATGCATCCTTTTGTAATAATAAAAATCATTTGTAATTGCAAAATATACTCCAAAATAATTTTTTATTTATTTTTAGCTGTTCTCATGAATTTTATATTATTGGATATTATTGGTAGAAAGAAAGCTTGTCAATTCTATCTCACAGTATGTGTCATATTTCTAGTGCTGGTTATGATTTGCGCCAGCCATTTTGTTCTTACAATATTCGTTTTTGTTTTGAGAGCTTTTTCGTCTGCAATGTATACAGCCATTTATATTTATATTACTGAGGTAAATATTAAAATTTGTTTCTTTGAAAATTTTGTATTTACAGGTGCATTACATATTTATTTTTGTAACATAAATTATATATAGAAACAAATTATTACCGTAATTATTTAGCAGTCAAATGACTTTCAAGAGAAATGATGGCTTTAATTTCAGCTCAAAAATTTCTGATCCTTGAATCTGTCTATCTATCATTTATACTAAAGATACACAGAGCTATATAAATAATTATTTATAGTTTTGTTTAAGACTATTCCCATTAACTATTTGGATTATAAATGTTTATACTTTCTAAATTTATTCTAATCTTCGTAATAACATACACGTTAGCTTAAAATTCAAAATTTCAATAATAATTTTTTTCTAATCTTTAGTTGTTATTGGCCTGATTAATAACACTGTTAGTGCAGGGATTGAATTAGTAAACTATATTTATGAATACTAAATTTAAAGTGATACTATGACCAATTAGGCACTCTGTCTAAAACAGTTAGTAGAATATTAATTTGTTTCTATTTTTTTAAGGGCAAAGGTAATGAATGTTTTCAATCAATATAGAATAACACATTCTGTTGAATTATTGGTTACTACCACGTAAGTAGCTTCTTTAATTTTTTTTCTTTTTAGTTTTTCTCTCAGCCCAATATTCTTATCTTTTCTCAATGAAATGCATATTCTTCTAGTTTGGACCATCAGTCTTATCCCTTTTACAATTGTTTTGTGATTTTTAACTGCTTTTCAATAATGCAGCTAGTTTCATTGATGTGTGTTAAATGCAATATATTCAAGTGTCCCTATTGTTAGTTAAATGTAATACATTTACATAAAATTTGAAATATAATAGAAACAAAATTCTTAATCCTGTTAACAGTTTCTATAAAAAAACTAGATAAACCAGTACAGTCCAAACTAGAGAGGATAAAAAATGGATAAACCTTCCATATGTCCAGAAAGTCTCTGACAAACTAAAAAGGATATATTCTAAAAATACAATGTAAGATTCCGTTCTTTCCCTTCATTGAACAATCTATTTTTTACTTATGAAGATAAATAGCCCACCAGATTGTTTATAAAATTAAATGCAATCAAATTACTTGTCAAGCTACATATTATGTGAAATCGAAGGCCAATCTATCAACTGACCCAGAATAAATATTTATATAACCGAGGCATGAAAAGCTCCAATTATTCCTCTATATTTATAGACCATGAACAACAGCAAGACCATAAATTCAATCTGATGAAAAGTGAAATTATTTGTACTGAAAGGGAAGACAGAAAATGAAAGTTCAAGGAAGGTTGGACGATAGTCAAGGATCGATTTGCTATAAACAAAAATCAGTCTAGCATCCCCTATCGATGAAGTGGGTGTTATGAAGACATTGAAATATTTATGAATAATGAAACAAAAAATTTAAATGAATTTAAATAATTAATAAAGATATCAAGTATATTTACTAATAGGAATACTAAAGAAATGAATGATCTATGACTATAATGTGTATTGAATCGAAAACATGCTAAGCATGAATAAAAGTGTCTAGACAAAATAACTGTTTACTTTTTCTGCAAAAATGCCCAAACACTTATATTATTAATATGACATGTAACAGTTGAAAATAGTTGAAAAAGTATAAAGTTTGAATTTTCTAAAAACTAGATGATGTAAATAGTCCAGTATGTAACTATAATTAAGGTGTTATTATTGCAAACATACAGATAAAATTATATACAAAAACATGTATTGTCTAGCTTCTATCCTTCAGATTTTGTGCATTGATAGAATGGCAGTCTCTGGAGCAATCTTTTCTGGCACCCAAACTTTTTAAGAACTTCTAAGCAATAGAAGCCATTGAATTTTTTTATTTATATAACAGTTCATAACTTATGCTAAATCTTAACATCGATTACAATGTGCTAACAAGTTTTTTGTAAACAGAGCTAGGCAAAGAGGTTACTAATGGTATAGATGATCATCATCCATGATGATTTTTGCAAACCACTTAACATTATAGTATTGTAATGTTAGATAGAATTACATTATAAACTTTATGAGCTTTTACATTATTAAGATTTATTAATAAAATGGTTTATATTGATTGACAGTTCATAAGAAATTTGAGCACTAATAGCAGCAGCACTGTGTTGCTATTCATAGATCTTGAGCTCCAAAATCTACCTTTCTAATAGCTCTGTGTGAACCTCCACAGGACATTACTATTAATTTAAAATGTACAGAATTTCTTTGAAAGATTTTTGTGAATACCACAGTGAGAAAAACAAGTCAACTTGGTTATATTTGAACTTTTATTTTAAAACATATGTGACTAAATGAAAATTGTGTTTTGCTATTATATTATGAAACAAACTAATTCTTTAGAAGATTGTGTAAGGCCTGGAAACAATGAAAATAAAAAGATGATCAACACTCAGAGGAATGGATTATATCAACATTTCATTAATGAATTTGCTTTTAAAAAGTTAGAAAAAACCCCACCAAAGATAAGATGGCTGCTCTTATTTTTATAAAAGTCGCTATCTTGTGTCGTGGTTGAAGGTTCCCTCTATTGGCAAAATATGCTTGATTATTACGAATTTTAAAGCGCATTGAATACAGGTTAAAGCCTGTTTAAAGTATTTACATATGTTTTCTGTGCGCTCAATAAATTAATTACTACTCTTCAATAGTTTATAGAATTTCCAACATTAAGATCATAATATTAACTCACTGTAAATTGCAAGATTTCGTGTAAGTTAATTTGTAAAGGAAATAATGGACTTAAACAGTGGAGAAAACAACTATTTCATGCTTCCAAATCAAGATGCTTCAGATTTACCTATATAAGTGGACATTTAGGTTAAAGATAAGATGGCCGCTCCTATCTTTATAAAAGTCACTATCTTGTGTCGTGGTTTGGAAGGTTCCCTCTATCAGCAAAATATGCTTGATTATTACAAATTTTAAAGCGCATTGAATACAGGTTAAAGTCTGTTTAAAGTATTTACACATGCTTTCTGTGCACTCAATAAATTAATTACTACTCTTCAACAATTGATATTAATGTAAATATTGTTTTTTTTAAATCAGGTTTTTTAATTACATATATATATATTGCATATGTCAAAGCATTGACTGGGAAGTGAACCCGGGCCAGCTGCTTGGAAGGCAACTAACCACAAGGCCACCAACACTTGACATAATTATATGGATTATAATTAACATACTAATTAACCATTTCTAAAACCTGTAAGATTTTACATAATAGCCAACATTCTGAATTGTGAATTATGAAATAATACAATATTTATAGGTCTGATTCAGGATAATCATCTTCATCAATTATACCTAATTCTAACATTATTAATCCCAATTCAGAATAAGCTTAAATCTCATTTATATTGAGACTTCATTTGCTTTATTTTAAAGTATAAAAATTTAAACACACATAGTTTGATGCTCTTTATATTATAATTAATTTTGTCTTACATTTACACAGTACTTACCATTGCATGCAAGAAAAAACCAATCAATAAATAATAAAATATCAACATTAATTCTTGAATTTATGGCTATGTGCATATATGAAATAAAATATTTTGCAATAAAACATAAAACAACAGTTCATGCACAAAATGTACACAAAATAAAAATAAGTAAAATGTTAATATTTAATATAATTTTGAAGTCACATTTATTAATAAATATGAAGACAATTTATTAACTTCAGTTTTACAATATTGAATTCCAATTTGTGATTCTGATATCCCAGGTGATATCAGAATGGAACCACAAGTAATAAAATGATGTGTAGATGAATAATTACTATAAAGCAGAGCTGATAATTTGAAAAGTAGACAACAGTACTAGACAGTTTGGAACACAGGCACATATATATAGAGCGAGTTCACAATAAAGTTTCTAAACACACAGTATATAAATAGGTTAGTTTAATTGCAAGCCATATTGGTATTTCTAAAAATAATAATACAGTCCATATGAATTGTAATCAAAACCTAGAAGAACATCATCTGGATAAACACAGTCTCTTGCAGTCATCTGGTATGAAACCTTATGTTCTCGGGAGGAAATAGGCAAATCCTCTCATCTGTGACATGGTCTTTTATATTTTCATTTTCACTGTTGTTTTCTCTGGAATACCAATGTAATTCTGAGTGATGCAATTTACCATACCGGCTGATGCAACTTGTAGTTTAGAGAGCTATATTTATATATGTACACACTAATGGAGGAGCAGGCATATGTATCTATCTTGATATTCACTCTTATTAATGCATGATTGCTGCTAACGTACTCTGTCCAATATTAATATACTACTATACTATTCCAACATATATATATATATGAAAATAATAAATATACGAACTAACTAAAGGAAAAATAAAAACATAATAAAAACACAGAATTACTTCTTTATAAAACTGCTTTAATATTTAATATTAAAGCAGTTTTATAGATAAGTAATTCTGTGTTTTTAACATATATTCATATAGAAACTAATAATGTACTTTATTGTACAATGATCATTATATATCTACTTGTACACATTCCCTGTTGTTTGTGTCTGTACCTAACAGTGATTATCTTTTTTTTTTTTGCTTGGCAAATGTAAATCATTTTCATATTTTTATCTATCATGAATGATTTTGTTTTAGAATTTAATTTTTTTTTGTAAATATGAATTTGGCATCGCATTTGCACTTGATTTGCTCTTTATTGCTTTCATTTAACGCGCCTGTTTTTTTGGGTGTGTGTGCTTTCTTTTCATCAATACACATTTTGTATAAAGATTACCTTTGCTTTGCTTTATTCAATACACATATTTATTCAATATAAAATTGTGGCCATAAAGTCAAGAATAATCGCAAACATTTTGTTTTTTTACCGTTTTTTCTTTTCCTCAGTTGTAAGTATCATCTGGATATAGACTGTAGACTAACTATATGAGCATTCAAATTAGATTTTTTACTGCAATTTGTTTTGAGTGTGTTGTGCATTTAAGTTTATAATTATTTTTAATAAATTGTATTACTAAATTACCATTTTCTTTAGTTATTTTGTTCTTTCTGTGTAACTTTATTGATTTTGATTTTTTTTTCTACGACATGAAATAAATTTTTAAATATATTTTTTTGTTCTAAATATATTTTAGGTATATCCCACTGTTGTGCGATCATTTGGCGTAGGTATCTGTAGTGCAGTGTCAAAATTAGGATCTTTTATTACACCTCTTGTGTCAATGGTAATAAGATCTAATATATTATTTTTTAATAATAAAAAAATTATACATGCACACATATTAAATATGAACTCAAGTGAAGCAGTTTTACTTCACTGTATAACTGAATTTTGAGTTTAGGCATTTAATTTCCAACTATAAAATATATTATATATATATAATCAAAAATGGAAAGAAATTTAATGTTATTCTGCTTTTTTTATATATTTAAATAAATCAATAATGTATTCTATTTTTATACAACAACAATAACTGTATATATATATTATTTAAGTAATATTTTGGGTGCAATTTGAAATTTATAATTGCAGTTTGTAATGTTATAACTGATTATTTATTAGTCTACATTCAGAATAGGTTACACTTACCTGTTTAAAGAGGTTTATTTAAACTTTTTTGTATCAATAATTTTAATCTCTGTGGACAAGTTGCAATCTTTAATGTCTATATAAGTATATTAATCCATTAATAAAGATGGGATTCCACCTTTATTATTAAAAGGAGGTTGCTTTGTTAATGGTATTGGGATTGTCTAAGTGTTGGTGTTTTTTAATGATATATATTGAACCGGGTGGGAGTAAATGATGACTGAGATTATATAATACTTTAACTAAAAAAAATATTACAAAATTATTTATTATAAATCTTGAACCACTCCAACTGTAATTTAAATATTACAGCACCTGATTCCTCAGGCAGAGAAACATAATACCTAATGAGTACCTGTAGCCAAGTCAAAGTTATACAAGGTATAACTTGCGACCACCTTTCCAGACTACAGAACTTCTCGGCTGTTAAATTCAAATACCTGCCATCCAAAGTACTTTATTTGTTTTGAAGTAAACTTCAGGTGCCAGTTAATTACACAAAGTAATTAACATGCTCTGAGTGATGGCTACTAATTCAGTGCCTGATTTATCCCAACTAGCTCAATCATAAAATTACCAAGAATAAAATTTAACTGACTATCTGGTTACCTATTTAAGAAAATTGCTTATTAGTGATATAACTAGAAAAGAACTACTCAATACTAATTAGCAGACAATATTTTATTCTAATAATTTTTAAATAAATTTGTTATTAGACATTTATAAGCTAATTTATTTCACATTTAATAAATAATATAACTGCCACATTTTGCACACATACTCTCATATTCTTAATAAACACTTAATAATGAAATAATATAATTAATATCAATCTAAATGTGTATACATACTCGGAACTATAAATATTAATTATTTCAGGGAAGCTTTGCGAAACATTTGGCTAATACACTGGGAGACAGATATACACGCACATATTATAGATCATTTATATGCTGAATATCACGGACAGTCAAATTTTGCTACTGCTACTATTGTTAATAAAGTTAATATTAGTCTATGAATGGGAATAACAAATTTAGGTTACCTAGGATTTTTGGACACATTGTACTCTGGGAGATATGGCTTCTCACTCTCTCCTGCTGTATGGATGATTTGTCAATTGGTTGAATTTTGGCTTCCTGATGGTTTTGGTCATGGCTCCTGGTTGCTTCTTATGTTCAGGTAGATAGATATTCTTGGTGGTTCAAATCCTTAGACAGGCATGACTTCTAACAGGTGGACTGCTATGATCTTGCAGACTGGGGCTGGAATTTGGCCACATGCTCTGATAACTGCTTAGCACAGCTTGATATTACTTGACACAAATCAAAACAGCAGTGATGAGTTGAAAACATAAGTCTGAAGTGAAAGAACTAAAGAACTGATTAAGTAGATTTTTGGTCTTATTTATATGATCCCTTCATGTTGTCTGATCTCCTATCTTTATGATTCAGTTTAATTAATTCGTACATTTAATTACATTTTTAATTATTTTGCCATTGTCTCTTAATCTGCATATTTGTGTAGATCAATATAACTTTGGATAAGATACAGCTTTTTAATTATTCCCATTGTTTATATCTGTAGCAATTTATAAATACTAATTCCCATTCTTTATTTATTGGACGAGCAATCTTTGAGTGAATTTTAAGTTTGTATTATAAGCTTTCCTTTATTTGTTTAAATTTAACTTTCATATTTTATTTACACACATACATTCTACTTTCTTTATATATTTAAAATCAACACACACATCTCTCATTCTTAAATAAATGGAGAGATTTTTAATTTTTTTTTAATAGTTTAATTTTGCTAAGTTGACCCCCTCCCCATATTACTCTTTAATTCATAAAACTTTATGAATAATGTAGCATTTAATTATCTCTCTATTTGTTTTTTTATTTTATTTTGAACTAGTAAAACTTATACTAATAAATGATGTGGTGATTTGCCCTTTGGCCATCTGTGCTTATATAAAATTCTTTAAACTTTTATAAATTATTTCTTTCAAACAAGATATTTTTTACTTCAATCATATCTTGATAAATAATTCCACAGTATTTTTGTTTAAACTTCTTTAACTAATTATAAATTTTTTTTTTTTCCACCTTTAATTATTTCCTTTGATGAAACTTATTTAGTCATTTACTAGTAATTGATCCTTCAATGATTTTATTTTTTAAAATTAATTTTAAAACTTTTGCGTTATCTATGAAGATTTTTATTTTAATAATTTTAGACAAAACTATTACATGTAGCACTTGACTAGCAGTACAATATATATTGTAACAGTCCGGATTCCCTAAAGGAATGAAGGTGGTCGCATCTAACTATAATTGGATTTAGGGTCTTTATATAGGATACTATGAATGATACGATTTAACTTTAATCCAAGGTTGAATCCATTTCAAACAAGATAATTTAGAATTAAATATTTAATATATATATAACTTAGACTAAAATTTAACCAATCTTCACCTTAGTTGACTGTTCCATTATGCTCAGTATTCAAACTCGGTAATATTTACACTTAATTCCCTTCAGGGGTTTCCGTCAATATTCTACAGTAGTAATAATCTCAATATAATTTCAATGGATTTTTAAAATTAATTTCAACCAAGTTATCAGGATATTAAATTAGTATAATATATCTGTATGGAGTTTGCTATTAACTGAAAGGAGACCCTTTGATTCCTCTTGGAGGCCTTAAAGGAACCGAGCAGGGCAAATTCCTAATGTCCACTCTATACGTTCTTGTCGTTGCAGCTGTTATTACTATGTGATTATTCATATAGTATACGAACATGGATGGGCTGCTCACCAACACGCATTAGCCAGCGTGGTGAGTTTATTGGCTTTTTACCTCTGAGTTTAAGATCAAGAAACACCATGGTCTTTCTTCTCAGTGCCTGATAAGGCAGAATGAATGTTTGTGTAAATGATAAATATTTTTCCCATACATATATACAATTATGACAGACAAAAATAAAGCATGGCCCTTATTCCCAGGAGGCTGTAAAGTTACCAACCAAGGCAGCGGTTGGTGGCCGAAGGCGGAGGGTGCTAAGAATCCCCTGATTGCGGACCCAGGCTGCCATTTGATGATGACTTTTTATTTAGGTACTTACAACTGCAGATCACTTTCAAGTGAAGGAAGATTGCAAGAATTAGAAGAACTGTCTTATATTAAATGGGACATTATTGGACTTTGTGAAGTAAGAAGAAAAGGAGAAGAAACAATTGATTTAAAAAGGGGACATATACTCTATTATAAAGGCACACATATTGGAAATACAAGTGGAGTAGGATTCATTATAAATAAAAAGTGGAAGAACAATATTGTGGAGATTGATGGTGTATCGGACAGAGTGGCAAGATTAGTTATACAACTTAATAGGAGATACCAAATGCAGATAATTCAGGTTTATGCCCCAACAAGTTCTCATAGTGATGAAGGAGTAGAAGATTTTTATATGGATGTACAAAAGGCTTTTGATCAGAGTAAACAACATTTTAAAATTGTTATGGAAGACTTTAATGCTAGAATTGGTAGACAAATGAAAGATGAAATTGCTGTAGGTAATTTTGGTTATGGTAATAGAAATGAGAGAGGACATAGACTTGTGGAGTTTGCAGAAAAAGAAAAACTTTATATTATGAATTCATTTTTTAGAGAAAAATGTTAAAAGGAAATGGACATGGAAGCATCCAAATGAAGGTACAGCAGAATTGGATTATATTTTGACTAACAGAAAATACATATTTCAAGATTGTAATGTTCTTAATAAATTTAACACAGGAAGTGATCATCGATTAGTAAGGTGTAAGTTACGTGTTAATGTAAAACTAGAGAGACAAAAATTATTAAGAAAAACAATATTTACAGTTGATAATCCTAATCTTCAGAAACATTCTAATGAATTTAAATTAGAACTTACAAATAGGTTTCAAGTGTTAGGAGATTTTGAACATGATTCAGATTTGAATGAAATTAATATGAAAATAACTGATACACTTTTAAAAACTGCAACAAACATAGCTGGTAGAAAAAAGCAGCAATTGACTAATAAAATTTCTACTGAGACTAGAGAATTTATGAAGAAAAGAAGGAATATGAAGATATACAAAAATGATGTATTAAAAAGAATTGAATATCTCGAATTTTGTAAAATGGTGCAGAAAAGAGTTGAAAATGATATAAGAAAGTATAACTGTAAACTAGCAAGGAAGGCTGTAGAAGAGAATAAAAGTCTGAAGAGTGTAAAACATTTTGGTATTGGTGGTAGGAAATTTATATCTGCAATAAAAAAAAGATGGAATTATTACTAAAAAGAGAGATGACATCATGAAATTGGTAGAAGATTTTTATCAAGAATTATATAGTAATAAAGAACAAGTACCTCCTATATCTATTACATCTTCCGAATTGCCCAGAATTTTAAATGAAAAAGTGAGACATGCAATTAAGTGTATGAAGAAAGGAAAGTCTCCAGGAAATGATGGAATTATAATTGATATATTAAAAGAAGCAGGTGAAGAAATAGAAACAATTTTAGCAAAGTTATATACCAAATGTCTAAATGATAAAGATGTACCGGAAGATTGGAAGAATGCAGTAATAATATTAATATTTAAAAAAGGTGATAAAGAAGATATTAGAAATTACAGACCTATCAGCCTTTTATCAGTTTTATATAAAATTTTTACCAAGATAATTACAACTCGTCTACAGAGAACTTTGGATTTCCACCAACCAAGAGAACAAGCTGGATTTAAAAATGGTTTTAGTACAATAGATCATATCCAGGTATTGAAAGAAGTCATAGAAAGGACAAATGAATATGAGTTGTCATTATGTTTTGGATTTGTAGATTATGAAAAGGCATTCGGTTCTATACACATTTCTTCAGTGATTAAAGCATTGGATCATCAAGGTATAGATCCAGGATATTGTCATATTTTAAAGAATATTTATAAAAATGCAACAGCAACAATTAGATTACATAATGATACTGGAAAAATCAATATTGAGAAAGGTGTAAGACAAGGTGACTCCATATCTCCAAAACTCTTTACAGCAGTGCTGCAAGATATATTTTGTGGATTAAAATGGGAAACTAAAGGAGTGAAAGTAAATGGAGAGTATTTAAGTCATTTAGATTTCGCAGATGATGTAGTTGTTTTTGCAAATAATGCTTCAGAGCTGCAGGAAATGTTGCAGGAGTTAGCAGATGAAAGTAGAAACGTAGGACTAAAGATAAATGTTAAAAAGACTAAAGTAATGTTTAATCGATTTGCTCAAAATATGAAAATAAAGATTGATTATGAAGAATTAGAAGAAGTTAACAGTTACAAATACCTTGGTCAGATTATTAATACAGATGGAAACATAATGAAGGAAATTAATCATAGAATTAAACTTGGTTGGAGTGCTTTTGGTAGAAATAACTTGATACTAAAAGGAAATATGCCTATGTGTTTGAAAAGGATGGTTTTTAACAAATGTGTTTTACCAGTTCTTACTTATGGATCTGAGACTTGGACACTTAATAGAAGAGCAATACAGAGACTTCAGACCACTCAAAGGAGTATGGAGAGATGTATGTTGGGAGTAACAAGAAGAGATCGAAAACGCAATGTATGGGTAAGACAACAAACAGATGTTACTGACCTTATTGAAAAAATTAAAAGATTGAAATGGAGTTGGGCTGGACATATTTCTAGAAGAGATGATAATAGATGGACAATTGAAATTTTAAACTGGATTCCAAGAGATTGTAAAAGGCCCAGAAAGAGACCACATGTGAGATGGATGGATGAAATAAGAAAATGTGCAGGGGTGTTGTGGAGAAGAGAAGCTAAAGATCGGAGATGGATTAAACTTGGAGAGACCTTCATCCTGCAGTGGATTGATAATGGTTGGTGATGATGATGATCTGTATGGGTGTGTGTATTCAATTTTATTTTGTTTCGGAAAATAAATAATTTAAATAAATTAGAGACCTCCTTGAATTTAAAATAAACTTTAACATATGTATTAACAGATAACAATTTAAATTTATTTCATATAACAAAAAAATACTATTATATGTGTTTTACATACATTTCTACTATTTTATAAATATAGTAGATATGTATCATAACATTAACAAATTTTAATAAGATATAAAAAAAATTAATGACATTTTATATAAAAAATTATAATAATACTAATTAGCTAAATTTAATTTAGATAATGTATGTATAAATGATGATCTTATATTATCCAATCCTTCTGAAGGAATTCCAATTTTATGGGACACCCTTCTATGTGTGGTCATTATTATGAAATAAAAGACAAAGAATAAATAAATATTATTATATTAATTAAGTTAATAATAAACAAAAATTCTGTCATGTTATGAATAAATTGAATATCAAGAACAATAAAATCTTACCTTCATATTAAGTCTATCCATTTACCTTGGTCAGGTTACTTTGCAGAGAAGATCTAAATTTTATTAAATAAAAAAATATTTAACTCAATGATCTTTCCATTTCTGTTCATCTAATAATTTTTTTAAATGGACCATTTCAATGTAAACAGATTTTAAATGCAAAGGAAATAAAATTAAATATCTGAACCTGATAACACACAAAGATAATATGATGTATTAAAATTTGATGGTATTGTCCTATTCCTTTCCATAATAAGATCAATAATGTTCATTAAGGATAAAGTTCTTTATTCTTTGATCATCAATCATCAATGAGGCAGTCAGAATACTGTTCTTCAGAATTCCTCTTCTTGCATGATGTTGACATCTTCTTCCAAAAATTATATAGATGAAGTATGCATATACTTTAGGCATTTCTGTAGGAATAAGTAATTACATTATTTTCAGTTAAAACAATAGCATTTTATCCTATGGTAACTGGTCTTTACTCATGATGCATTTTTTATATTTATTATCTTCTTAAAAATATTTAGTTTAAATATGTTTTTTGATGAAATTTATCTTCTTCAGAATTCTAGTTTAGAACGATCTTATTATGAGTTTCTCTAATTTATCAGAAAAAATAAATATAATTTTGTTTTGAAATTACAATTAATGATACTAAAGAGTAATTTATTTACTCTTTTTATTGAGTGAGATTAGGAGTTCTTTTCTAATAAAATTTTTATCAAGAAGAAAATTTATTCAAACTATTGATCCATCTTTAATATGTTTGGAATTTGAACACAGCAAAATGACTAAGCATAGTGACTAGTTTATTGGCAAAAGATAGAATTAATTTGGAAATTATTTGATCCAGCTTTTGTAGTAGAATCGACTTCTGGTAGCATGTGTTAAATATACTATTTGATTTCATATTTGATTATTGTTGAAATTATTATAATTAATAATTGTATAATTGAATTCTAAATTTTATTTCCTTTGTGTTTAGTTGCTAAGATGCAAGTTGACCTAAGGTTATATCTATGTTTGATGTCTTGATTAGTGATTTTAGTCAACTTAAATAATCATTATATATATAAACGATTTAAAAAAATAATCATATTAATATTTATTTTAGTTTAAAAAACTATTTATTTAAATGTATTTTTGATGTTTTTTATAATTTAACTTTTAAGTTATTTATCTGTGTTATATATATATATATATTAATGTAAAAGGACAATGCATATACCTATACACCAGGGTCTTCTTTTTTTGTGCAGATTTTTAAAATGCAATTTTGAAGTTATGTGATTTATGTTTATTCTTACTTTATTTTTATGCATTTTTTTATGTGATAAAGAAGTTCATATTTCACTGAAAATCAGGATTTCCCCATTTTATATTCATGCATTAAATTTTACATACTTGAAATGCCTGTTAGAAAAAGGTTTGGCAATAAATTTAGATACCATAGAAGATTTAAAAAAAGATAATGAAACAAAAGTGGAACCTGTTCATTTCATAGCAAAAATGATACAAGAAAGTTTTCAACTTTCTAATCAATTGGAAAATAATTTTCTTGGTAATGACATGAATTATGAATTAGCTCTTAAATTCCAATAAGAGCTAAATAGTTGTATATCTGGATATTGTGAATTTTATAAACAATTAATAAAATCATCATCTCAACGTTTAATTACTGATTACATTGTCAACAGAAAAACATTAACACAGCATGAGACTAAAGTTGGCGCTAATTGTATTTCCTCGTGACGAATCTGATTTCTTACCAGTTCAAAAACGAACCCGCGTATTGTCAAATAGTAATAATGATTAAAATATGTATGACAAAATATAAAATAAATTACACATAAAAATTGTTTTGAATAAAATTAAAGTTTATAAAAAAAGTTTGTCTTGTATCAGTTTTTTTCAAATATTTGAAAGTTTTTATTAGTCATACTTTATTTATTTATTATGTGAATTTTAAAGTAATTTTATCTTGTTGCTTTGGTTTTTTGCGATTTTCTTATTAAAAACCTTTAATAAAACATTTTCTTCAACTTATCACCTTGCTGTCTGCATCCCCCTTTAATTAATAGACTACTGAATAATTCCAAAGATAGACTTAAATATGAACTTACTCCTAGCACCATTTATAAAATTAAATGTCTCCAAGCTGGATGTCAATCAATCTATTATGGGGAATCTGTGCATCCTTGTCTACACACCTTTCCCAGCACCAATACATATACAAAAGAACATCAGACAAGCCAGAACATAGTTCTATATTCCTTGAGCATCAAAAGGCAACAGGACATCACTTTGTCCTATCCTATGCAACCATCCAATACATCAAACAAAATGATTCAAAGAGAGAGAAAAAGGGAGTCTTGCTATATAGCCAATAATATGAATGTTATCAACAGTAGAGATTCATCCTGCCCCCTCTCCAAAAATTGAGTGCTCCGATTTAAATCTATAACATCAAATTGAAATAAATTTTAATCTCTTCAAATATATATAATTACACTCATCTCTCCATTATGATTATAGTTCATCTTGCTATGAATATGAGAATGCTATAAGTTCTCAAAAATGCTAAGCCGCATTTAATTTATAGAAATAACAAGCTCTATAATGTAACGGTCAGAATCGTCTATCTCGCTAACACACTGCATAATTCAAACCCCAGACACTAAACTGAACATTCTAGGAGGGGTTGCCTTCTAGATATACTAAGTTCGAATCTAAAGTCCAAATTTCACAGTGCCACCTGCATGATAACGCATCTGATGCTACAACTAGTATAACCTTTTACCGGTGCCTGGTGGTCAGGGAGAAACAAAAGACTCTATACTAAGATAAGTTTGGGTGGCTAATTAACGTCTATGGATTTATAAAAGAAATGCAGAATATATATATAGATCGAGACAGTGATAGGAATCAAATAAAATAAGAGATCACATTTAGTTTTAAATAATTTCACACAATTTATTTATATAAATATATATATAATGCCACTGTCTGCTTATATGAGACAGGGACGCGTATTAAATAATTGTTGGCATTTATATTTCAGTAATGACAAAAAGGTTTTAAAACAGAGTGATATATTCTATTCCTCGGGCTAATAGCGTTACGATAATGTGCTTGACAAGATAGGAACATGTGCGAGGTGCTTTGAGTAAATAGACAAGTTTAAGACAATATTTGAAATTAAATGTTCTAAAATATTTATTGATTTCGAGAATAGTAACGGACTAAAGCTTACTAAGCAAACGTGGGAATGGGATCAAAGCATTTATTTGAGAATAATAATAGATTTGTATTGGGAGGTCAGTATTGCTGATAGTGAATTTATAAAGTTGGAGGGTGTGACTCGTTTAAGTCATGGATGCTTTGTAAAATAAATATAAAATGAAACAATATTGAAGATCCGGAATAATTACGGAGGGCATCTCGCCGCTAACCCGTAGGAAAGTATTTTGATGACCAGCCGAAACTTAGCGACTGTGTGACGATTGCGTTTAATTCCCAGGGGTGTCATTGGTGAACACCCTCTGCCTGGAAACTTGCAATAAGCGAAAAGAACGGACTTTGCCGTGTAAAGAATCCTTGGAAAAATAAAACAAAGCGGTCTCAACAACCAATTCATGTACCAGCAATACGAGACTAGTGTATATAAAAACATACTAAATGGGTTTTACTTGGATTAAGAGAAATGCCCAATCAAATTCCCTGAAATTCATTTAAAAGGGTCCGCACATTCTCGACATCAATGATGAACTTTATAATTAAAGTAGAACACGGTAATTAAAATAAGAAAATGCATGCTTGCGGGTTTGAAAAGTAAGTATAGATTTATATATGCAATCATGCATTAAGGGACATATTTAATCATTGACTTCGCACATACTCTTATATTAGATTAAAATCAATAGCATGTAGATTTTAAACTATGTGATTATATTACATTAAAGAAAAGAATCGCCCTCGAATGAGTGATTTGCAAGACAATAAAATTGGAAAATTATAAATTTAAAATATGCCTTAATAGCGGCGTCTTATTTTCAATAGAGGGAATAGTTCACTCGGTCAAAGACGATTCTGACACATTATCATAATAAAATAAAAGAAAGCTTTATAAATAGAAAATATTAACCCAAGGATAGAGAGCAAAATGTTGAGCATATTTAAACACACAAAATAAATACACAATGAAGTTGTGAAATATAAGAAAACAATGTTAAATAGCTATAGCATGTTAGTTAGTGATCACAAGAGCTCTTGGGTTAATTTAGGTTACCTCTGGAAACGCATTTGCAGGTAGATGTTCGGCAGGTTTTATAATTCAGCAGCAAAATCTGGAATGTTCATATTTTGACAGCGGCAGCAGCAGTTCCGGGATCCGTGTGATAATTTCTGATGGTATGGAGCAGCGGCTGGCTATTCCGAGGGGACATAGCCATCTTAAACGCCTCTACTCGGACATGTCAAGGTTAGCAAATTATTAGAATTTTAGAACAACTCAGAAACCTTTAGACAACTCAGAATTCTTTAAAAGCTTAGAAAAACTCAGAAACCTTTTTACAACTCCGAATTCTTTAGAAGTTTAGAATGGAGAACAAAAGAAAAACATCCTTTTTATAGTAAAATTTAACAATAGATTTGTCCTGGAGCGTACAAAATTATTGGACTTATCTGCTGTAATTAAATCTATCCGAATGTCTAAAGGAATTCAACATTAATTAATTTCTTTTGTTAACTTCCCCGTCGACATTCGAATTACAAACTAGATTTAATTAAAATTACTGCTACTAATTAAAGAAAACTTAAGTGGCAGCTGCTGTTTTTAGATAAACTTATATAATTAAACTATTGTCCCTCATTTATTTTAACAGAAATATTTGGGATGATTTTTATTAAATAAAACGAAAATTATTTTATTTTAAATTGTAATATTTGAATCTATCTACTAAACGAATATTTACTAAATGAATTTTATTTTAAATCAAAATATATTACGACGGTAATATATTTGTAAATAGATCCAAACAAAATAACTAACAATTTATAATTTTGATATGTTTTAAAATGGATATCATAGTGTGTGCGCAATTACGACTTATATAACTTACTTTTTAATAAATGTAAATTATGTGAACAAATACATAATTCATAATATTTTATTTTATTTGGGAATAAGTTATATATATATCATACGAGCATTGTGCTCGTGGTTTAAAATTAGGTGGGATTTTCGGTATATAAGTGTATTGCAGACACACTACGATAGACTGGGGTTCAAACTAAGGTATGAGGGTAGGAAGTAGGTGAGAAAAGGTGAAACGAAGATCTGCAAAGCAGACCTTACTGTTTCAATAATTACGTATAAGCACACTTATTACATTTATTCATAGATTATATATTTATATGGTATTTAATTAACATTTACAAATTTAAGACTTTATTTGAAAACAAGGTTATTTAAAAGGTGAGTTGGATTGTAAGGTCTGTCTTGTCAATTGACATTTAGCTGATATAAAGGAGATTTTAGTTGAAACACTGCTGAAATTTACATTTAAACTTTAATAACAAATTTAGATTTGTGAATCTATTTTAAATAAAAATTGAGTTGCTATGTTTGATAAGATCTTAACTGGTCTCCTGAGCAGCTGATGATTTCAGGTGATTGATAGAAACATGACTTGCAAAAAATTAGTTGATTTTTCATCGTCTGTAAATTTGTATAGAAGGCCTATAAAATAATGTTAATATATATATTAGTAGGGGGGGGTTGTCTCACCCAATGCCTTCAGTTCTGACTAAATTCTATCACTTTTTCCCAAACACAAAAATATTCTGATTTTTTCAATTTAACATGCACACATTACATTTTATTCTTTTATTAATTGGAGTAGAACAAATTTATATAGCTTTTTTTTTTACTATAGATACAGTGCTTTTACTTAAAAGTTTTATTTTAACTATACTTCTGAAATCATATATATTACAATTTTATAAACGATTCATCAAAAATGTTTATAATAAAATATTGTTTGTCTATGAGAAGAAATTTATGTTCTATTTTTCTTGCATTATATAAGTTTATAACAATTTCATAAAATGCAACTTTTTTTCTTTAACATATATTTAATTTGCATCAGAGCAATTTTATTGTTAAATAAATAATTATTAATATTCAATAAAAAATAGTCATATATCACATGACTCCACTTCTTTTTTAAGCTTGCAGGAAATAAACAAAGAGCTTTGCTAATTGCTCAACAAGCTTTGAGATAAATGCTTAGCAAGAGAAAGCATTTAAAATATCTCTATTTGAAATCTCCCCCCCCCCCATTCCCTGACCAATGGTTTAATGCTTTTGGCACTCCTCAGAGAGGCACTAGGGTAACTTCAGACACTAGATCTAATGCTGGCTTTGGGTTGTTTTTAGATCTAGTGTCTGAAGCTATCCTAGCACCTCTCTGAGAAATGCCAAAAGCATGAAACCATTGGTCAGGGGATGGGAGGTGGTTTTCAGATAGATATTTTAAATGCTTTCTCTTGCTAAGCATTTATCTCAAAACTTGTTGAGCAATTAGCAAAGCTCTTTGTTTAATTATTAATATTTTTTTAGAATATTTTAATTTTTTTTTTATAGATGCCATTTTAGTTCCTTATTAACAATTTACATCTGGGACTTTAAAAACTAGATCACGTGGTATTACTTCCATTTTACTTATTATTTTATATATATGTTGAATAGATATATGAAGAAAAGAAATAGTAATAAAAAACACTAATATACTGTTAAATGCAAAAATACGAGAAGATAAGGATAAGAAAAGAACTTAAAAAAAAATTCAATAAATTTCTTATACACTCATTAAATGATAGGGAATTGATAACTAAATATGATTCATTAAAGGCCTCATTTCATGAGAAAAGTTAAGAGTAACAAATACAGGTTTGAGTAAATCAATAGGTAGATTTAAAAAAGAAAACCAAATGAACTAGATGGTATGTGAAATTGTAGTAAATATAATATAGACAAACATTGGCTTAAAGAAATTTTAGTAAAACATAGTTAATAATTAAATTCTAAATGATTGGAAGGATGTAAGAACTAGTAAATAAAAAAAGATAAAAGGTTATACATTGTCATCTAGTTAATATAAAAAATGGTTATGATAAGATAATAGAAAAAGATTATGAAAAAGTTTTGAGATTATATAATAAAGGATTTTTGCAAAGATATTTTTTTCAAAAGACAATTTAGGGGTTATAGATTTGAAGAAAAATAAATGTGAAATTATAGTGAAACAGAGATGTCTATTATTACATTTATTTATTTTGTTTTTAAAAAATTAAAAGCAATGATACAAAAATTGGGGATGGAGGTGAAAATGGCCTTAATAAAATTCAGAAGAATATACAATATGATCGCTGTCTTTTTTTAAAAGATGATATGCCATTTTTCACAAATTGGATAAAAAATATGGAATTGTTAATTGGCAAGCCTATAAGATAGAAAGAGATATAAAATTAAATTCTATGAGAAAAAATCTAAAATATTAGTATTAATGGAAAAAATAAACTAAAAAAACAGGAGATTTTTTTCTTGATAAAGTAAAAGAGTATACATATTTTGGTTAAGAGAATAAGAAATTACACATTTTAGTATTTTGTTCAAGAGAATACAAAATTATGCAGATAGTTTTCAAATTAGGATTAAAATAAAGTTTAATGGGATTAATTAAAAAAACTGATATATTTTTCATATAACAAATATATGTAGAATAATTTGGAAAAGAGTAATCATACTTACTTTAACATTTACACACGAGGCACTTTATATGAGAGAATGCAGAAACTTTTAGAATTCTAAAAGAAGTAGGTAGATATGCAATGAGAATAAATTGCAGTAATCAAATGAGACCATTCAATGAGAAATAGTTTACCTTTTTAATGAAAAAAGTTAAAATAACTTTAAAATGTTTGAAGATTAGTTTATGAATGAAAATATAATTACAAATATTATTTGAGTCATGTGAAAAGACAAGAAAGAGTTTACAATATACAAAGTAGCAGATAAAAAATTTCTAATTTACATTATGAATCTGATAAATATATAGACAATATATTTCAGATATCTAATTATAAGCGGTGGGAAAAGAGTATTGATAATTTGATTAAATAAAAATAAATAGTATTATTAAAAGTAAATAAAAAGTAGTTATTTACAAATATATATATATATATAACACAAAAAAAGGATATATAGTAATATTAGAGATAGTTTATTGTTATAATGCAAAAATAAGAGATTTTGGATACAGAAAAAGGAAACAAAAATGGAATAAGAATTTGGACTAAAAAGACTAGAAAGAGAGTAGTGAACATTTACTTTCACAGTTTATACTATTAAATGACAATCAAAATAAATTACGTGGAAAGTATGCAAAACTTAAAGAGAAACAAAGAAATAGAGATTTTATTATGTTTTTGTTTCTATATTTATAATGAAAATAGTAATTTGAGATTAGATTAGATTTAATGAAACAAGTTTTTATTAAGATGGAATAGAAGACAAATAATGATCTGGGGTTGCAAAAATGATTTAGAAGTAAGGAGTAAAGTAAATAACCTTATTATGGTATATAATAGATTCAAAAGAAGAGAATGTTTAACTTGGTAAAAAAATTCTGAGAAATGGAGTTTATGCATAGAAACTTTTGAGTTCAACTAATAATATCAGTTTACATCATTTTACACCATATAGTTTATTATTAATACATATGTAGTAAGGTCATTTCTCAAAAACAGCTTTATGTTACTAAGACATTTTTTTTGTAGAATATCGACCATTATTAATTTTAAAATATATCACGACTTTAATGGATGTTTTACATCATATAAAAAATCTTAATTTATTTCTACATCAGTAGAATTATAACACCAACAAAAACATCATGCAATTTCTACCTACACATTAATTTTAAGTAGGAAATCTATTTTTTCTATTCCCGTCCTCCTACCTGTCTGTATAAGCTTTAGTATTTAATTAGATGCTATCCCTATCAAGTATTGACCTATCTAAATCGCAGATTAGTTTATATTAGATGGCTTTCAGCAGTAAAGAATGATGGATCTGGATTTAATGCGCATAGATTTTTGGCTGCAATGTGAATTTCTTTCAGCAGCCATCATTTATTTTATTTTTATTATCAAGTTGGCCCCAAATTAAAAAAACTTTTTAATATTTTGAATTTGATACTAGTTTAGTATCTCTATATTTTGTTGTCCTCAGCTTTTTAATAACTGTTGACATCTACGTTCTTTGGTTAGGATTCTCATAAAATCAACAAAACAATATGTAATCATTAACTACACCTTACTTTTAAGTATTTTCCCTATTTCAGTTATGCCATCTTGTGTAAACTTGAGCAGTCAGTAGATTCTAAGTGATAGTGCATAACAAAATTCTTATTCAGCAGCATCTATTATTTATGGAAGTTTACCTTATGCAAGATGGCAGAACTGAGAAGAAATATTATTTGCTATTAAAAAGTGAAATTAGGAGCTTAATTATAAGTATAGGGGACTTGAACTCAGATTTTCAAGCTTCCATCAACTATCCATACTATCTCATACAACTGATACACATGACAACCCATATTTAGAAAAGATAAATAATCACCAATATATGTATTTCATGCTAAACCAGCATTCATCAGGTGGTCTAGATTATCTCTCTCACACATATATAATCAGTGCTCAGTTTATATTAAGATAGCAAATCTTCATACTTTAATGGCAGACTTCAATATACTTAACCTCCAACTTTTCAGCCATCCATATCATTGAAAATCTAATGATGAAAAACTCAAATCTCATGCTGATGCCAATATTATTGCTATATCCACGTTGACCTCAAGTCACTCTGATCCCTCATGTATAGGACCTCATCCATTTAAATACATAGAAGAGGGATGGGCAGGATACAAGCTTGACGTGTAAATATTTGAAAACTAGGCACTCTTCACAAACTTTGGAGCTTAACTGTAAGTATAAGGGACTTGAACTCAGATTTTTAAGCACTCATCAACTATCCACACTATCTTATATAACTGATACACATGACCACACACATATAGGAAAAGATAAATGGTCACCAATATACGTTTTTCAATGATATGGATGGTTGAAAAATTGGAGGTTGAAGCCTGTCCATTAAAGTATGAAGATTTGCTATCTTAATATAAACTGAGCACTTATTATGATAATGTGGACCAACTGATGAGTGCTGGTTTTAACATGAAATGTTTATTGGTGATTATTTATCTTTTCTACATGTGTATTAGTTGTATGAGATAATGTGAATAGTTGATGGGTGCTTGAAAATCTGTTTCAAAGTCCCCTATACTTAAACATATATGATCATATATGATTATATTATCTTTGTTACATTATATATTAATCCCACTAATGACATCACACCATTGTATTGTAATAATGGCACTCTGCCAATGCCTTAGATAGATTTGAAACTTTTTTATTAGGCTTTAAATCAATCTTAGGATTTTTGGACAGGCAGATGGCTAATGATACCCCCAATAAATCATCCAGTTGGAAAATAACTATCTACTCTTAGCTAGATGGTAAAATTAGGATGATAACCAACTCAGATTCTCAGCACCTGTCACTGCTTTTCTATGTGTGATTATTGGAAAAGTGTTTGTCAAATAGCAGGCTGTTTAAAGACTATTTTACCTATCTATTAATAAGACATCACATCATCTACAAAATTCTTCTATATTTTTGCTATCAATTGACATTTTTCTTTCAATCTTACTACATTTATGCCATCTAGTGTAAGCTTTGTTAATTAATAGATGCCCCATGATAGTGCTTAATAAATCATTATCCAGTGCTGTCCTATCCAAATTAGTTTCAAGCTTATAGCTTTCATCAGCAAGACACTTGAATTTTTGAAGCGCCCATAGACCTTTTGGATCTAATGTAGCTCTCTTTTAGCAGTTTTTTTTTGCTATATTTTAAAGCTACAATGTAAATTGAAATACTTGTAAGCTTTTTCAATCCAAGCTGAATTCTAGTTTCTGGGTATATTATGGTGGTTTCAGTTTTTAAATAACCTTAGTTATCTGTATTCTTTGGTTAAAATTGATGTTAAACCAATAAGACATCATGTTAGATTGCATAAATGTATTGAGATTAGAAGAAAATTGCTTTCTTTATCTTACTAATATTAATTTCCACATTGTGACACACCAAAAAATAACACTTACTTGGTTACTACTATATACAAAATCATGATTTGGCACTCATAGTGTCATTCAAATTATGTAAGTGTATGTTACAATTTTTACTTTAACTTAGTCTCTCTTTGTGGCTGATAAAATAGGCGTTTATTCATGTGGTGATTAAAGTAGTAAAATTTGAAAATTATATCTCAATTAATTGCCACTAAAACAAAACAGAAAATTAAAACACTTAACTGTATGTGTAACTCTAGAATAATATCTCTATTGGAATATGAATCAATGGGCTTCCTTACAATTCTATATATGGTACATCGCCTACAATTAGTAGCCTTCCCCTATTAGAATATGAATTCTGATAATATATTAACCTTTAAAAGACTAAATCTTAAGTAAAAAGATGAAGGTTGTATGTATATATACCAAGAAATAGTCAATACATATATAGTATTGCACAAAAAGTAGGTTAGAATAACTTTTTTTTTACAATTTGGTTTTGTATTCTTTTTTTAAATGTTTTATTAAGTTAAAGTGTTGTTTAATAAGTTCCCTTCAGGGCTGAGCAGTGGGAATTTGAGGGTTTGCACTCTCTCTAACTAATAGCTTGATACTCATTTATTGACAAATGTTGAGTAGTTAGTTGAGTTGACTGTGGGCCAACTATTTTAAAGAAAATTCTCAGCCTATTGAAAAGTATCACTTGATGCAGGGTCGAATCCTGGTCATAGGCTTGGAAAGTATGCACTATTTCTAAATGATAAGGCTTATTAATCTCATATTAATGTCTGTATTGAAAAATAGCGCCAAAGGATATTACCAGAAGATGACCTTAATCATCTCGGCAGCAAAACAATATTTCAAACCAAGTAGGAGGAAACAATTTTTGAATTCTACCTTGAAAATGCTGGGAAGGGAATAGGTTTCCAGGAATCAAAATCATTATTGCTATCTAGCAATATTAATAATAATGTGTAATTTCTTTTCATTCTAGGTTTTAATAGACACATCAGTTCCAGCAACAGTTTCCATATATGCTGCCGTTTGTGCGTTGGATATTATTGCTATCTTTTTTTTACCATTCGAAACAAAAGGAAAAACATTAGCGGTAAGAATTTATTATTGCCATTTCTTATTTTTTAGGCATTATATATTTATGTATTAATAAGTTTTGTCACACTTCATTTATCAATATATATATATATTCTCACATGCACAGATAAAGCAATAGAATGGTTTGCCACTCAATAGATCGTTTGAACTTCAAAATGACAAAAATTGCATTGTGACCATGAATATTTAGATCTTGAATCGATCAGGATATATACAGATGATAAGGGGAAGGGAATGGAAAATGAGGAAGAAGAAAAAAAGAGAGAAAGGAAGCAAAAGAAGAAAAAGGGAGAGAGACTAATTATTATATCTAATTGTTTTTCCCCTGTGTTATCTTAAATATAATGGACTAATATTACTTAATGATGAAAAGTATACTATATTTCATTGATGGGCAATTGTTTTGGCTGGGGGCTGCAGAGGTTGGCGGAGGACCACATCGGGGGCCGCTTTGTGGAAGCGAAGGTTAGCGGAAAGCCACACCTTTTTTCATGATACAATAAACACACTGCTTTATTCCCTGTATTACCAAAGAAATATTTGTTTGTCCATTCTTCATTAAACCCATGACATTCATCACCGATTTTACATTTTTTTGGCAGGTTCATGGTTTCACTAAAGTTGGAAATGTCTATATTTGCTAATGTAAAGCCTGCACATCGTATCTACACTGCATGTGTATTGACATGGCCATCCTAGTGGAAAATATGAGATGAATCTTCGGTCATGCATGGGAAGGAAATTTCAGTTCAAGATGGATTTTTCTGATTGTCTTGTTGGGCTGCATGTGGCCCTCGGGCCATTATTTGCCCACCCCTGCTATAATTGTATAAAAAAATGCAAATGTTTATGCCTTATTTTGAAGAGACATAGTAGCATGAATAACCAACTATTTATTTTTATTGTTGTAAAAAAGGGAGGGTGGAAAGGAGAGGGAGAAAGAGGACAAAGAGAGAAAAGGAGGGAGAAGTAGAAAGGGAGAAAGATGAAGAGAGAGGGGGAAAAAGACACTAATTTTTATAAATTATTTAATGATTGTATTGCACTTTAATGCAAATTGGTGAAGTTATTAAATGTAGTAAATAATAATAATAATCTTTGGCTTAGCATTTTCGGGATGTGTTAACTCCCGTATTTATAGCCATTGTCGTTAGTGATACAGTCCAACTAAACAAAGACTTTTTAAACTTTAGTTAAATTTTTTTAATAAATTATTTTTCCCCTTCATTTGGAATAAAATACATTATCATCATTGAAAGTCATTAAATGAGTGTAGTCATTTCAAGTTCAGAAGAAAAAAAAATAATAATTACAATTTATTTATTATATTCATTAAAATGTATTACAATTAAACCATGTTTGCTAACAACAGTATTGATGGATGAAACAAAATAAAATTATCTTGGATGAAACAAAATAAAATTATCTTCAATAAACATTTATATAATATATATATATTTAAATAAACCTATTTATGGACCAAATATTCCTGAATACATTACTAACATAATTCACAAGCAAGATTTCCAAATAATCATTTAAATTTGTAAATAATGCCCATCTTTTGTTATACCAATGCCAATCACTAATCTTATCTTAAAATAATTATTAAAAATGCTGCTGAAACTTTTTATTGACAGTGAGTTTGTTTTTATATCAATCAGACCAGCTTATAGTTTCATATATTAATTTAGATAAAATTTCAATGATTTTAATGATCACATAAATACTTTTATAGTTTATGAAATATGTAATGCTATGTGAATATGAATACATTCAGAGAACAAACAAATCTGATTACATTATCAAGAACAATTTACAAGCTAGATTTTAAAGAATCATTTAAACAAACTTGTAAATAATACCCATCTTATATTATGATATAACAAATTGAAAGTCAGATAAAAGTGATTATCAGATTATCTTTTCTCTTACCAAATAGATTGGCATTGATATAATTAAAAGTAGACATTATTTATACTTATTAATTATCTGAGTAATATATTTGGGCTTACATGTTCCATGAATAGAATTATATTCTTATTGTTATAAGCTGTAAAATTATTTATATGCTCATTAAAATTATTATATATTTAAATGTACATGAATAAGATTTGAAATATAAAAATTTGCAAATGCTAAAGTAAAAAGAAACAATCATATATTTACAGATAATTATTTATTGTATGAACTGCAGGATAATAAAAATAAGTGATAATAATAAACTAGAGATGAATTTTGTGATGATTATGCAAACCTATCTGTGAATCACAAATATGTCCATATATAAAATGTTAGTCCATTATTCTATTTATTTTGCAATGCTATCTTTTAATTTCTGTAGCAAATTTTTTTTTTCTGATGTATTTTAATACATAACTAATTGTAAGTCATCAATCTATTCTGTTCTCTGTCATATGTTCCCAAAGAAAACAATTAACATGGCAATTCTTTAGAAGATAAACACAAATTTCAGTATATGCTGCTATATGTTAAAGAGTATTTCATCATAATAATACAACTACTGCAATTAAATGCTGAATACAGAGTTGTTATTTTGCTTAATTTATACTATGAAGTGAGATTTGGACATTCTATATATAAAACATAAAGGAATAAAATTAAAGAAATCACATGTCTAATCCAAGAAAAAAAAGACGAGCATTAATAAATTTTCTTTAAATTTCTCAGCCTAGTAATATTTCACTTTCTTTTGCATTTTTATCTTGTTTTCAAGTATATTTAACTGTAAACTATATTTTTTAAATCCTATTTTATTAAATGTTTCAACTTATAACATAGCTCTAATTTTTTTATTTAGTCGGCATCAGTTTGAAATTATAAATCATAAATGTTTCTCTATTTGGATGCATGAAATAATTTGATCTTTAGCCCATTTACATTAACTATTTTTTGACATCCCGAATGCTTCGATTATTAAAGATTTTAACTAGCAAATATCAGCTGGGAAGGTATTCGAATACTGCAACTAAAGAAAGACTTTTACATCTACCTGCAATATATCCTAATCCTACCAAATATGGTAACCTCTATTCAATGCTAATAAAATCATTGTATAAACTGACATATTTGTGGTGTGATTTTGTAGTGTTTAAATCATTACCTCTTTAAATTGGGATGCAAATATTTCCCAATTACTCTATTATGTAGTAATTCTAATCATATAAAGGTATGATTTGCTTTCAGTATTGAATGTGATTGAATTTCTGGAATTTGTGAGATCAAAAACATTAATACACAGACAAAATTTTATTAAACTACAAAACTTTATTAACAGTAATAATCCTAACATATATTACAATATTTACACATCTTTGTAGCTCTCCCTTCTTTTAAATTACACTAAAAAATAAATGTCACATTATTAATAAAATGGGATTCACAGTTGTTACGGAATCATATTCTTATACTAACTGGCTAATATCCCATTATGACCATAAGTACGCCAGTGAATTATATTTGAGGTAATAATAAATAACTATTAACTAATTTTATGCTACGTTTTAACTCTAACTTTCACAAACCTCAAATATAATCAACATTTCTTAACATATGGTTAGCGATTCTGGTCGCAAGAAATCTTTTAATTAATAAATATACCTGTAAACTAAGCATTAAGTAAAATAAATTCATATGCCCTGTTAAATCATTTTAAATATCTCAAGACTATAGAATGTCTGCTTACCCTCACGTTCATACACAAACGGTTTTATGCATTACATAACAAAAAAATATTAGCTATCCTATAAGTCGCATTTACACACACACATATATTGAGCATTACCAATGTCCCCAAACATGTAATATTTATTTCTCTTACCAGTCCAGCAAAGATATGCTTCAGCTGTTAGCTGGAAATAGATGCCCATCGCTTATTCCAAAACAAAGTGTTATTTTGATTTTAATTAAAATTTAAATCCATAATTATTATTGATTCTTAAGCAATCTATACCAAGCAAAGCAAATGTTATACATCAATACAGTAAGCTGCACTTTAGCTCTTATGCGCTACAAGTAAATAACAAGCTCTTAAATCCATCGAATGACCTTCCAATCAAGATAAACACTATCTTATCATTCTCTCTTCAAATAAACATACATACATAAAGAAAAAAAAACATACAAATCAATATAGTAGTATTGGCAACAACCCAAAGAATAAGAAAGCATTCTTATCCTCAGGGCTGGGATGCTAGAATTTAGTCACTACACATATTGCGAACAAACTATTTGATGAGGAAACTATGCTTCATCACCATATCAAGATGGCGGGAACTTAACCAATCTTGAACATACTAAGGCCCCTTGCCAATACCCATATATATCAGATTACATTTAACTTAGAAATGCAGCTATTGCATTGAGGTATAAACCAAGAATTTTGCAAGTTCAAATATGGTTGCATATAAAATCCTTGGTTTTTTTATTCACCTTTGAGTGGTAAGTTTTAAATTGCACTTTACGCAAAAAAGTGAAGCTTAGTATTATTAAAAAAGAATTATACGGCTGAGCACTTTCAGAGAACTTAAAAGTCTCCAGAAAATGGTCTGTATGAAAGAAAGCTTTGAATAAATTTTGCATAAATTACTGCTAAACTTCGCTTAAAATCTCAATACCCTATGTATTACATATATAAACCAAGGTATATAATAAGCCTGTGTTTCAGTTATTAAAATCTCAATGTAAGCTGATAGGCTATGAATATGGAGACTTAAGTTCTCTGAAAGTGCTCAGCCATATAATTCTTTTCTAATAATACTAAGCTTCACTTTTTTGCATAAAGTGCAATTTAAAACTTCCATGTAAAATAACTTCATATGGTTAACAGTAAAAAAAAAAAAACAAATGAGCATCGTTCACATAATCTCTACTTCTCCAAACTGAGACAAGGCCACATCAATACCTCAAACATACACATTAAATAAAAAAATATTAATGTTGTTACAATCAAAATTTAAAGTAACAACCCATTCCAATAAACACATTTCTCACTATACAAACCCATGCACCTTTCTCAATATCACTAAGGGAAACATGTTCATATGATAAATGAAGGCATATTTTGGGCTGCCACGCTAATCTTAAATCTAAACACTCGAAAAATTTCCCAACTTTCAACTCATAAGCTTAACAACTAGTATCATAATGTATTAACCAAATGGATTACAAAGCAAATAATCAATAATAATAAAAATTATATTTATAGTCTCAATTCCATGCTGATCCTTGTAGACACAGTAATCCCGTGAATAATTCCATGTGCATACATCAAATTCAACAAGTTTATCCATGGCCAATTATTACAATTAATTTTTACATGATCATCTCTTATGCTAGCACTTAACTGTTATTAAACAAGCAAAACTCCATACAGTAGTGCCACCCTGTACCAACCAGAGTAATCAACGGATGCCAGAAGGCTTGTGCTTAAAATCTCCATCCAGTTCCTACTATCCAATATCCCCAGACTAGTTTCTGGCTTGTGGCCTTCATCAGTAAGGAGCCTTGGATCTGAGAGCACTGCACCTAGATCTTAGGATCTAATGCAACCCTCCAGCAGCCACCTTTTATCTCAACTACAAAACCATGAGAATGAAATTGAAAACACAATATTTTCAATCTAAGCTCAATTTCATTCTCATAGTTTTGTAGTTAAATAGCAATAAAAGGTGGCTGCTGGAGAGTTGCATTTGATCCTAAGATCTAGGTGCAGTGCTCTCAGAACCAAGGCTCCTCACTGATGAAGGTCACAAGCCAGAAACTAGTCTGGGGATATTGGATGAGTAAGCACTGGAGGGGGTTTTATGCACAAGCCTTCTGGCATCCATTGATTAATCTGGTTGGCACATGGTGGCACTATTATGTGGAGTTTTGCCTGTTTTACAATTAATTTTATGAAACAATCCACTAGGTTCCAATGTAATATCTGATACAGAAAAAAACACAGTTACTAATCCAAAGTATTTCATCTAAGAGAGTTGCACTATCCCCTTATAATTATCATATTTATTTAAATGAGATTGTAATTTCCTCATCTATCTTCATGTAATTTAAACAAGTTTATCACAATTTCAATTATATGCCCAATACTTCTTTGTTTGACAACTTTTATTTCGTATAGTACTAGTGATAAAAATAATATTCCAGGTGAGATTTAACATATACGCTTTATATTTACAATTTCAGTTCTGCTCTTTTCTTGAATAAGTTTTTTTTATAACACCAACAGTCATATTTATCAAATATCATAATTAATTGATTGAAAAAAATGCTAATACAATTTATGATTTCCATATTTTCCTCAAAGTAACTTTTAGTCTTCAGCAAACACTGTACTATGTTCCGATCTGTTATGGCAATACCGGTCATTTTGAAGAATCACGATGATGATTGACTTTGGGAAAAAAGAGCACATACCTGATATAAAGAGTTTAAGCACACATTATATTTTGATAATAATATACCATTTGATTCAATATTCTAGATCAGAGACTGGAGTCAGTACAGATGATAATACTTCTATATTATTTAAATTGAAGATTGTAGACCCTTATACAAACACACCCAAGAGAAACTGAAGTAAACGAAGAAGCCTCCTCCTAGATGTCTGAGTTTTATCATCTTGACCTGTCCATCAATCTCTGATCCATGCCCTCTGACAATTAAATCTTTACATCCTAATTTTAATTGGCTATTCCCTATAGTTTTAAAATTAAGTGTCTATATTCAGACATCATATGGTTATTATGAAATGTTTTCCTGCTTGGAACAAAAACTGCCTGAGAGAGCTAAATATAAAAAAATTTAATAATGATAATAAAAAAAATACATAGCAGACTAACTTCGAACTCAAGATTTTGAGTGAGGAATTCCTGCTATAGATTCGAAATTTAGATAAAATTATTGCTCTCTCAACAGGCTTTCAAATGACACATCACATGCCTTGTGAACATTGATGGTTACCTTTATAATTAAAATTTTTCATACATTCTCAACCTGCACACTCACACATGCAATTCTGCTCGATTAATTATAAGATTTTTGGCTTAACCCTTAATTCAACATGCACATTTCTTTCTATTGATATTTTACAGCTAATCCTTACTTCCCAAACAGATCCATTTTACCCCCAATTAATTTTCTTTTTTACTAATTAACAATTCTATCGATCCTGTAGAATATGAATCCCTCCTCTTATCTATTCTACTCATTAACAACTACTTAAATATATTTAATGAATAAACATATTCATTTTTGATTGCTTAAGACACTTTATATTCCCTTTACATTTATATTAACCTATAAGCTAATTTCATTTTGAGCATTTATGAATGAGATTGCATTGCATACTAAATAATTATTAAAATTTATCCAAACTTTAATGTTTACTTAAAATTACTATTATCTAAGCATTTTATTAGGAATTTAACATATTACTTGAGGAACAATTTTTAACAAAACTAATAATAGCAATATAAGTTTCCAACTTAGGAAACTTTGGTGAAAACCAACAGTTACAATATATATATAGTTTAAGTTTTTACTGTATTTTATTAAAATTTATATTAATTAAATATTAAACCTTTTATTTGAAATTCTGATTTTTTTTTCTTTTAGGACAGAGCTCATTAATTTTTACATAAAAAAAAAAACAAAACAAATTAATAAAAACTTATTTTATAAAAAATTATATTTGAAGTGATTCTGTTTTATTTTTAAATATTTATTGTTTTAATAATTAATCATTTTTTACTACATAAAGTTTTATTTTTTCCATTGAGAATTCCATCATTAGAATATAATCACATTTCTGGTTATTCACAGTTGACTCTTACAGCAGATTATATTATTGCAATCTGATTTCCTCTTATAATTTCTGTGTTATTACTTGTAAACTGTGATTGTAGTTTTTGTTATATAAAAAAAGCTCTTCTATTAAAGAAATTGGCACAAGTAGATGGAAAAAAAATTCTGATAAAATTAGAGTAATAAAATCATTTTCAATTGAGTATTATTTTTTAGATTAAATTTGTTATAATGAAGTAAATATATTTTTTTTGTTACTTCCATAACTTTAGTATTTAATAATTATTTTCTAATTAAATTATATATTAGACTTTTTCCTTCTAATTTCTGTAATTTATGAGATGAAAGGTTCAAAAATATGTGTAACATTTTAAAATAAAAATTATTAAAAATAATTTTAAAATATATAATTTAGGTATATATATGATATGAATATGTTAAAAAAAACATTTCTTTTGGCAAATATACTAATTAATTATGTTTGAAGTTGACATATTTCAAAATCTATTTATTTTTCAATTATTGCTGAAAGAAATATATATTTATATAACACTTTTTTAGAAGACCAGATTCTGCAGACTATATTATGAATTTTTAATACACACTTATCGGCATGTGTACATACTTTATATGTATTGTAAAATAAATAATTAATTTTTTTCATTAATTACTAATGGGAATAACTAAAACAATGGAAAGATGGGATAGTTTTATAGACCTATATGTTTCTTTTCCCAGATTAAAAGTGTATTTGTTCATTATATATATATATAAGAAAGATAAATGATTACATTGATATGTTGTTTTTAGGAAAACATAACAAAAATAAAAATATATGCAATTATTTGAGAGATAGTAACAACACATGATCACCATCTCTTATGCTAGCACATAACTGTTATTAAACAGCCAACCTTCTGGTATCCATTGATTATTCTGGTTGGCACTACTGTATGGACAGTTTTTCCAGTTTGAGATAGTAATAAGATAGTAAAACCACAATAATTACATAATAGATGTGATGGCATCGAAACTGATTTATATTATACGAGCTCACTGTGTATTCTCATATTTTCAAGTCACTAATGCATAGTTAATATTACAAAATCCCCTTTGAGAATAAAGCATCATTATTAAAGTATTGTAAACAAATATATTTAAAAAATCATCAGGGAAATAGTAATAATTGATAAAACACTGAGGATATGTTAGTACTCATTTATCAAGAACAATAGTAGCCACACTTACATACATATATGTGACATGATAAATCCTCTATTATTAACTTTATCACTGTCAATATATCACTGACATATATGCAACACATATGTTATAATTTATTCTTTCATAATGCAATGACTTTCCGCACACATCAAAAATCTGGCTAACAGTTTATCACTTTGTACAGATTCTATATATATATAATCCTACACACATATGCATAATTATAACACCATAATTTATAAAAATAATTCTGTGTCCTTATGGTATTTCTATAATGCAATCAATTAGGTTTTGGTGAAACTCAGGAAGGCCATCATATTCAAAATAGTGTAACTAATTTAATTAAAAATATGATTCAGTTTATTTATGTATTACACTAATTCAATATTTATTTAAAGCAATTTGAAAAATTTACTCCTATTTCTTACCCAGCATATTTATGGATGTCACTTTCAGATTCCAAGCACCAATCTTATTTACATATATAAGAATTATTCTGGAAGGGATTGAGTATTGATAAGGATAATTAAAAAAACCCTACCACTAGCTAGCTTGCTCAGGTCAGGTGGTTAACAACCATGGGAAATATATGGAGTACAGAAATACGCAAATATATGCTTAATCAAAGTAACTAACTCTTACTCAAATTTATCTCTCTATCTTCCCCATGAAATCTGAAATAAAGAAACCAATACGAATATATATGTTTTAATATTCATTATATTTAGAAACCACAGACTATAATATTATTTTGTGCTTAAATATTTGAAAAAGAAACCATGTACACACACACATGGCACAGGTCGATAAATCAAACAACAAAATATATAAAATAAAAGCAATATCTAGTCCATTCAAACATGAAATAGAATTTTGAAATGCTGAAGAGAATCACTCAGATTGTCAATAGGGGAAAGTCTTTGCATATTGTCATAAAGTGTGTAATAAAATTTTGAAAAAAAAAATAGTGATAAATGTTCGTATTACCTGGATTTCCCCCGGGGAAAATGACAAGTCCATAAATGTGATTATAATATTGCACTCAATTCTATGGCCATAGAAATTGATGCTCTCTACTGGGTTCAGTATGCTTGATTCCTTAACCTGGTATTACTTTTCTTTGGATTCAATTTCATTTTAATATGTTTAGGCTTCCTTCCAAGATAGACACTTATTTCATATTGCAGCAGCTTATGTAGCTTCGTGGGATGGAGATTATCAAGCCCAGCCTGCTTAAGTTTTTATCCCAGCATGTTCCTGGCTGGCGAATATACTTGCTGTTTCAAAATAATTTTCCAAATCTTCGAGGTAGAAATTAAATGCGAACCAGTGGACATATGTAATGATTTCTCTCTTCAAAATGACATATACTAAAATTATAGCCAAAATAATTTATTTTTAATTTTTCTCTTTTTTTTTTCTAGAAAGTTCTCATCCCACGAGTTTCCGTTTTCTTTTTCAGCTTTTTAAGCATGTGTTATTTTAGGCTGTCTTCTTTCCAGAACAAAAGTAAAAGCTTTTAGCACTTTTTTTCTTTGATCAAGGTCAAGGAAATTCCTCTGAACATCTGTGATTTATTTTTGTCCTTTACTTGTCTTTTCTTATCTTAACATTCTTTAGATAAAGATCTATGTAGTTTCAATATATTTTTTATTTATTTAATATCTTTTTTCTATAAATAAAATAAATTGCAGCTACTTCCATCTTGGAAATAAAATTTATATCTTTCATTGAATCATTTATCCATCCATATATCAATATATATACATGCATTTCAATAAAATAAAAGAGCACACCACCCCCCAATTATTTTAACCCTTTATTGAATATGGCATAATATTGTAACAGTCAAAACACGTGTATCTCGTTAACATAGTGCAGAATTCGACCACCACACAGAACAGCAGCACCATCGAGTAGCGAAGCCACCCATGGTACCGAGTTCGAACATAGTTTATCGGTTCCACAATACAATCTACGGAATAATGCCTCTGATGCGACACAAGTAAACACTTCTTTAGGCACGGTGGTCAGGGAGATGCACGAGATTCATGGTTTTGTTTCTGAGTTGGCCAACAATCAAACGAATATTAATTAACATATATAATCGAGGAAATATATATAATGGGCATCGAATAAATGAAAACTTAACTACAGACGTATAGTTAAAATTATTTATTTACATATTTAATAAAAAAAAACATTATTAATGTTATTAATCATATTTTATATTCAGAGTTTCAATAGCTAATTGGCAATATTGTTATATATAAAATACATTTATTTATAAAGAGCATTCATTTATATGAAGGCGTAATCCAGCTACCTAAGGTTCTCGAGTGAGTATTTCTAATGCGTGCTGTAGGGAATTTATACTTTGCAATGCAAGAGTCATCAGTAACGGCGGACATACATTTATTTAATAACAATATATATTTTACGACTAAGGGCAAACATTTATTTGAGAGTAGATGATGAAGATAATGCCGAGGCGGAGTGATATAGAGAATGATAAACTAAATAAAGGAACACGTGGTACGCTTTAGAAGGGCGATATAAAATGGCAGCACTGAAACTGCAATGCCGTGAATAAGTTTATAAGGGTTTCGGGTTGGTCTCTGCCTCGACCCGAAGAGGTAAGGTGTCACATGAGCATAACCAGGGACAAGCGGTCCGTGTCGCAATTTGCCAGCTGGTGCGTGACGTTCGTCAAGCCCTACGGGAACATTATTATGTCCACTTGTGTAGGACGACTGGGGTTAATTCAACCCTATAGAATCCGGAGTATTCACGGCGTGGAATGAGGCATCGTGGCTTCAAAACGTAACACACATATAAGATCTAAAAGATTATGGTAATATTTAACTAGATTTCAAACTCGGCCCCCCATTATCAACGTTGACTAAAAGAAAATTAGTGACTCTCAAAGAAATGAAATTTCCGTAATTATTCATTAAAAATTAATAATAAAAATATCTAAAAGGGGAATTATTACAGCGAGTATGTCAGCTATTACGAAGTAGTAGACCCTGCATTACAATAACTGATTCTTTGAATGCGTGTCGTATTTATATGAAATTTAAGTTATTTATAAAGCAAATGACAATTTGACACGCATTCACTGTTCAAGCGATTATAGATTTAGCTTTCAAACTAAGACAACTATGAGAAGGTAATATTTCAATGATAATTATAAATAAAATGTAGATTTGAGAAATACACACCTAAGAAGGATAGAGGGAGGTAAGCTAGATTATGCGAGAAATTTACAGATTACATTAATTCTCAAATTTTAGTTTCACAAATTTACAATTTTAACATTTTAGAAGTTATACAAATAGTAGGAGATGAGCTATAGCTTATTATTACTAGAGTACTCTATAATTTGGAATACACACACAGGTACCTGTTTTATAAGATGTTTTCTTCCATTTGTTTAATAGTAGATTGTTCGTGATTAGCAGTTTTCTTTCTTGTCTTTGGCATTTTGTTGATTTTAACAGCAGCGGCTTTCTTGTTTATTTCAGGTAGCAGATCATTATGGTGTTTTTACGATGGGCAATGTGAAGTTCGGCATACGGTGGGCCATCTCCCGATGGAGAATAATCTCGGTGCTTACTCGGTCATACCTTGGCAATATCAATTTATTTTAAGATATTTTAAACTCTCCACTCGAGAGCAAAGCTAAGGTTCAAGTGAAAGTCTCCAGCAAGTCTAAGATGGCCTCTTTTTTTTTATCTTGATCTTTTAATTTTCTGTTGAGATATTTTTAGGTTTTATTTATCTTGCCCTCAGGATAATCAATGCTTTTGCTAGTTTTAATTAGAAAGAAATCTGCTGTGCTATTGTTTGTTTTGTTTTTTTTTCTTTTACATTCGTTAATTACATTTTTTTGGAATTTTTCTATAATTAATTTATTATCTATCACGGACCGATGCTTTTAAATTTTCAAAGACAAAAGGGAATAAAATTATTTTAACTTTAATTAATTATTGCATCAGATTTTGTTAGAATTATTATTTAATGAAATTTAAACTAAGCAACAAATACGAACTTTATAAAATTCAAAAATAAATGATTAATATTACACAAAATTTATTTAACTAAAAGGAATCTAAATTATATTATTTTATCCGTATTTATTGCCTTTAATTTGCGATCGAAATGTGTGCGTTTTTATGTTGAATTCTACATATATTTATACATTTTTAATATTGTTACACACACAATTCGATACCAAAAAGTTTAAATTTGGGTGGGATAGACCGGTCAGTGAGAGACGACAGAAAAAGGTGAAACTTAAGATTCGAATACGAATCTTACTGTTTCATTTCCCCATACTTCTCGTGAACAATTAAGGAAGAACAAAGGAGTCAAGAAAGGGAAAAGAAAAAAAATTTACATTACATAATTTAAATACGAAAGAATTATTATTATTATTATTTTTTTTTTTTTTACAGATACATATAAACATAGAAAGCAGAGATTACATGAAGTAACGAACAATTTATATACCCGGATCTAGAATTTAAACTTTAATTTTAAAATGACCTAATTTTGGCCGTGTCTGGTTAGCAATCATTATAATACTATTAGTTAAACTGATTATATATATAAAAAAAATTCTTAGACTAATATTAATTAACATAATATATATAAAAAAAATTTTAAGAACAATAATAATTAAATATACATAACAAAATTTCTATATAAAGCCCTATTTGACCAATATAATTTCCATTCAACCAATATTTATCAAGTTTGTTTTACTAAATTTTATACACGGAATGGCCGTCCGAAATGCTCCAATATTGTTATAACCCCGGGTCAGGTGGATAATACCTACATGGTTTGAGATTACGGGCATTGTATGTCCCTTTTATGGTATCTCCATCCTTTAATAAATATGCATTTGGGCCACATGTGCGATCAATTATAAAGGGTCCCCGGTACAAAGGAAAGAACTTTTTATATACTCTTTTATCTCGGTTACTTTGTTGAGAGTTCCGTACCCAAACATAGTTCCCGACCTGGAAATGTTGGCTTCTCCGATCTGCTCGTAATTTCCGTTCTGCCCTTTCTGTAAGGCGGCGGTATGCCTTGCGTCTGTCAGTTTCAATATTGATTTCACGTTCATCCATGGGTAATGGCGTCTTGATCAGTACTGAGTCCGCTTTACCAAAATGCAAACGTGTTGGTGTCATGCCAGTGGCCTCATTGATGGTTCCATTGATATATTGAAAAATCTTTTCAGTTTGATTTACCCAACTTCTGTGATTTTGGTGAACATGGGTCCTAAATAGTCGGTTTATCTCCCTCATAACCCGTTCACATGGGTTAGACTGAGGATTTCGAATTGAGGCCAGAATATGTTTAACGTTCTGCTGCCTCAACCAAGTCTTCCATTCTTGAGATGTAAAGGCCGATCCGTGGTCCGAGAGGATGGTGATCAGTTTTCCAATTTTGATGAACTGACACTTTTGGAGCACTCGAATTGCGCAATGGGAATCTGCTCGCATCACAGGATAGGCCCAAGCATATTTTGAGAATAGATCATAAGTTACAAGTAAGTAACAGAATCTACGATAGGATGGCAATGGGCCATAGTGATCGATCACAAGTATTTCATTTGGTGCGGACGGAATGATAGAGGCACCTACTCCGCTAAAGTTTCTATTTGGTGGTTTATCTCTTGCACAAATAGCACATTTCTTGAGAGTATCCATCACATCTTCATATAGCTTTGGCCAGTGAAATTGTCGACTTATAGCTTCTTCAGTTTTTCTAGGGCCATAGTGCCCTACTAAACCATGCATATACATGATGAGACGGTTTCTGAGGTCAGGTGGTACCAAGATTTTCCAGTAAATTTTATCTCCCACAATCTGCTGCTGCAGCAACCCATTTCTTATCCGGTATAGCTTCTTTCCTCGAGGTGTTGAGCAGCCTTGTATTGGATTTCCTTGCTGTTGTACAATTTGGATAAACTTTTTATATAGCGGCTGCTGCTCCTGCCAATGTTGAAGGTTCCTTAACTTGTGTTCCATCTCCTGGTCCAGTACCGTTGCTGCAATTACCAATGGCTGATCACTTATTATGGGGTTGTGTGGCTCCAGTTCTATAGGATGTCGACTTAATATATCGGCCACTGTATTTTCAGGCCCAGGGCAGTAGATGACTTTATAATGAAATCTTTGAAGCGAAAGACTCCATCTGATGAGGCGGTCATTGTTCAGGTAACTTTTATTTAGGAATTCGAGACACCGGTGGTCAGTAATGATAATCACTTCTGAACCCAGCAACATCTGCTTGAACTTATTGCATGACCACACGATTGCTAGTGTCTCTTGTTCCGTCACTGTGTAGTTCTTTTCGGCTCCTTTCAGAGTACGGCTGCTAAAATATAGTATTTGGTGTTGGCCTTCTGGGTTGACTTGAAATAGAACCACGCCCAATCCCTTCTGACTGCTATCAGTCTGCAAATAAAAGGGACGGGTAAAATCTGGGTAGTGTAACATCACAGTCTCTAAAAATCTCTTTACTCGACTGAAGTCTTCTTCATGGGTCTTCGTCCATTCCCATCGGTGGTGAGGTCTTATCAATTCTACTAGTGATGATGTATCTTTGGCAAAATGGGGGTAAAACTTGTGATAGTAATTGCAAAGGCCCAGAAATGATCGAACTTGTTTTCGGTTCGTGGGCCTAGGGAAATTTTCAATAGCTGCGACCTTGTCAGGGTGAGCCCTAATTCCTTGACCATTTACAATATGGCCTAAAAAGGAAATTTCCCTCAATGCGAAAAAACTTTTTTTTAAATTAACAGTTATATTTTTCTGGGTGCACTCATCGAAAAATTGTTTTAAATCCTCCAGATGTTCTGCAATGTCTCTAGACGCAACTACTACATCGTCTACATAACATACCAATTTTTTTTAAACTTTCTGACAATACTTGGTCCAAACACCTCATGAGGCCAGCCCGCTATTTATCAGCCCAAACGGTACTCTCTTAAACATGTGGGTTTGCCCATTGTATCTGAATGCGGTATATTTTCGATCCTGGGGGTGGAGAGCCATTTGCCAGTAACTGGCAGTTAGGTCAAGGGTAGAGAAAATATTCTTAGCAGTCAACTTGAGGAATGTTTCTTGGATGGGTGGTGGGATGTCCCGCTCAGGTATAGTAATGTTGTTTAATGTCCTAGCATCGAGACACAATCGTATGGTTCCATCTTTCTTTTTGACTACGACTAACGGATTATTATAGGGTGATGACCCCTTTTCAATTACACCCCAGTCGATCATCTGCTTAATTTGAGCATTCACTTCTTCTTGATACTGAAATGGGATAGGGTAGGTGCGGGTCTGGAAATGCGTCTCTTCTTTTACTCGTATCCGATGGACGTAATCACTAATTTCACCTGGGACCTGAGAAAATATGGTACGATTTTCTGTAAGTAATTTTTGTAACTGGAATTGGTCCTCTACCTTGTCTAACGATGATCCCATAATTTTTTCTTGGATATCCTCATCAGGAATGGCCTCCAGACACCTTAATTGGATTTCTTCAATTTGTTTACTTGTATCAAAACTAACCTGCTCTTGCTGGAAAGTTAGTATCTTTTTTTTTATAGTCCAGGATACATTCATGTTGGGTTAAGAAGTCGGACCCAATTATCACGTCCTGAATTAGTCCTCTTATCACTAAGAAGGCGTGTCCTGCATTGGCTTCTCCTATCGATATTTCCAACCAGACTTGATAGTTTTCAGTTCTGGTCGTCCTCCCATCAGCCAGCTTCATTTGGATTGGGCGAGTGGGAAGCCTGGGTATGAGTCCATGTTTTTCATAATTTGTTAACCACTCTCTAGAAACACAGGAAATCTGGCTGCCTGTGTCAAGAAGAATTTGTCCAACTGAGGCCCCGATTCTTGTATTAATAATTGGGCAAGGGCCAATCTGAAGTCCCCAAGTGGGATCCTCTTCCTGGATGACTGACATTAGGTTAGTCATCTCCACTACTTTCAGCTGCTGGCAAGATGAATGCTGGTACTGGTAATCTTTTACTGACGTCCCGCTTGATCAAGTTGCCATTTGGTTTCGGTCTTTCTCACTATGATTGCTAGTAGTCGCTGATTGCTGTTGTCTGGTCTCCTGCTTCCATTCATGATCTACTAGACTTTCAGACCAATGGCTGTCATCTAAAACTGCAAGAAATTCTCCCATCTCTTCAATGTCTTTGATACCACTTATGATCATCAGCTTTTGAGTAGTTACTGGCATATTTTGTTGAATCGTTCCGATGATATGTCTATCTGCCAATGCGAACGTCATGAGAGATTTCAATCGGTTTGTTTGGTAGAGGAAAAACTGAGCGTGTGTTTCTCGGGGTACTGCTCCATATTTTTCATGACAGAGTGTGTTGTAGATATCAATTTGATGCTTGTCACCCCAATATTGTTTCATTAATGCATCTGTGTACTTCTCTATAGTTTTAGGTTTCCATTTCACCATATCCCACCAGTCTTTGGCATAGCCCTGTAAATGATAACTGGCAATAGCTATCTGTTCACCTGCTTCTGCCTTATGCACTTGAAAGAAACTTTGTAAACTCTCTAAGTGGGCTTGAGGATTTTCTCCTGTCTCTCCTCTAAAGATTTTTATCTGAATAATCTTTCCTAAGTAGCTTTGAGGTCTAACCTCCTTTGTCCTTATATTTCCCCCTTCTTTATTGACTTGGGTTATTCTATATTCGTTTGCTATCATTTCTGACTCTCTCAAGACAAATTTTTGAATTTCCTGATACTCTCTAACTCTCATCTTTTCTTCTTCCTGTCTCCTTTTTGATTCTTCATCGCTTCTTTTTCTCATTTCCTCCTCATACATTTTCTTCATTTCTTGCATACTCCGTCTGAGTATTTCCTCAACAAACTTGAAATTATAGTCCATTGATGCTCTATATTGTTGCGGAGCTTCCCTTCGCTCGGGTGTCGACTCCAAAGCCTCAGATAAATCTAGCTGCTCTGTATCAGTATTTTCTGTTCGCATTTTTCTTGATATTATTTATTTATTTTATACTACTAGCATTTGACTACTCCCCACCAGAATATTGGCCCTATAACACTCTTTCGCTGCCCTCACCTACTCTACATTGCCCTATCTCTATATTGCTGCGTTTAACATATATATTATAGCGAACTACTGGTTACGCGTATAATAAGCTACTGCTGTCTATGATATATATATTTATACTTTAACAAAATATTTACTATTAACATATATAACAAGTTTCAGCTGTCTATGCTATATATATAACGGTTTTAATAAAAAAATTCAATGCTACTTGCTTTCTCATTTAACGACTGATTACTTTTTTTTTGTTGACATATATATATAAAGCACAATATTTCATTAGATCCGAGTATTTTCGTTCCTTCTTAAATTACACACACATCCCTGCTTTCCTTAAATTTGTTATTACACCTGCTGTCCTTTCATTCACTCGACCCACATTATTTCACTCGATTTACTTTTTTTTTCATTATTTTTCTCAAAACAAAATCGTATATATATATAGAATAATTAGCTAACTCGAGTAACGAACGCTAAAAGAAATTATATGCGAATGCTAAAAGAAATTTATATGCGTTATATTTTGCTCAGGGTATCTATGGGTTTTATACTCGAAGCCTCACGTTATTGGCGCCAAACGCTAAAAAAAAAATTTTACTATGTAACAGTCAAAACACGTGTATCTCGTTAACATAGTGCAGAATTCGACCATCACACAGAACAGCAGCACCATCGAGTAGTGAAGCCACCCGTGGTACCGAGTTCGAACATAGTTTATCAGTTCCACAATACAATCTACGGAATAACACCTCTGATGCGACACAAGTAAACACTTCTTTAGGCACGGTGGTCAGGGAGATGCACGAGATTCATGGTTTTGTTTCCGAGTTGGCCAACAATCAAACGAATATTAATTAACATATGTAATCGAGGAAATATATATAATGGGCATCGAATAAATGAAAACTTAACTACAGACGTATAGTTAAAATTATTTATTTACGTATTTAATAAAAAAAACATTATTAATGTTATTAATCATATTTTATATTCAGAGTTTCAATAGCTAATTGGCAATATTGTTATATATAAAATACATTTATTTATAAAGAGCATTCATTTATATGAAGGCGTAATCCAGCTACCTAAGGTTCTCGAGTGAGTATTTCTAATGCGTACTGTAGGGAATTTATACTTTGCAATGCAAGAGTCATTAGTAACGGTGGACATACATTTATTTAATAACAATATATATTTTACGACTAAGGGCAAACATTTATTTGAGAGTCGATGATGAAGATAATGCCGAGGCGGAGTGATATAGAGAATGATAAACTAAATAAAGGAACACGTGGTACGCTTTAGAAGGGCGATATAAAATGGCAGCACTGAAACTGCAATGCCGTGAATAAGTTTATAAGGATTTCGGGTTGGTCTCTGCCTCGACCCAAAGAGGTAAGGTGTCACATGAGCATAACCAGGGACAAGCGGTCCGTGTCGCAATTTGCCAGCTGGCTGCGTGACGGTCGTCAAGCCCTACGGGAACATTATTATGTCCACTTGTGTAGGACGACTGGGGTTAATTCAACCCTATAGAATCCGGAGTATTCACGGCGTGGAATGAGGCATCGTGGCTTCAAAACGTAACACATGTATAAGATCTAAAAGATTATGGTAATATTTAACTAGATTTCAAACTCGGCCCCCCATTATCAACGTTGACTAAAAGAAAATTAGTGACTCTCAAAGAAATGAAATTTCCGTAATTATTCATTAAAAATTAATAATAAAAATATCTAAAAGGGGAATTATTACAGCGAGTATGTCAGCTATTACGAAGTAGTAGACCCTGCATTACAATAACTGATTCTTTGAATGCGTGTCGTATTTATATGAAATTCAAGTTATTTATAAAGCAAATGACAATTTGACACGCATTCACTGTTCAAGCGATTATAGATTTAGCTTTCAAACTAAGACAACTATGAGAAGGTAATATTTCAATGATAATTATAAATAAAATGTAGATTTGAGAAATACACACCTAAGAAGGATAGAGGGAGGTAAGCTAGATTATGCGAGAAATTTACAGATTACATTAATTCTCAAATTTTAGTTTCACAAATTTACAATTTTAACATTTTAGAAGTTATACAAATAGTAGGAGATGAGCTATAGCTTATTATTACTAGAGTACTCTATAATTTGGAATACACACACAGGTACCTGTTTTATAAGATGTTTTCTTCCATTTGTTTAATAGTAGATTGTTCGTGATTAGCAGTTTTCTTTCTTGTCTTTGGCATTTTGTTGATTTTAACAGCAGCGGCTTTCTTGTTTATTTCAGGTAGCAGATCATTATGGTGTTTTTACGATGGGCAATGTGAAGTTCGGCATACGGTGGGCCATCTCCCGATGGAGAATAATGTCGGTGCTTACTAGGTCATACCTTGGCAATATCAATTTATTTTAAGATATTTTAAACTCTCCACTCGAGAGCAAAGCTAAGGTTCAAGTGAAAGTCTCCAGCAAGTCTAAGATGGCCTCTTTTTTTTTTATCTTGATCTTTTAATTTTCTGTTGAGATATTTTTAGGTTTTATTTATCTTGCCCTCAGGATAATCAATGCTTTTGCTAGTTTTAATTAGAAAGAAATCTGCTGTGCTATTGTTTGTTTTGTTTTTTTTTTCTTTTACATTCGTTAATTACATTTTTTTGGAATTTTTCTATAATTAATTTATTATCTATCACGGACCGATGCTTTTAAATTTCCAAAGACAAAAGGGAATAAAATTATTTTAACTTTAATTAATTATTGCATCAGATTTTGTTAGAATTATTATTTAATGAAATTTAAACTAAGCAACAAATACGAACTTTATAAAATTCAAAAATAAATGATTAATATTACACAAAATTTATTTAACTAAAAGGAATCTAAATTATATTATTTTATCCGTATTTATTGCCTTTAATTTGCGATCGAAATGTGTGCATTTTTATGTTGAATTCTACATATATTTATACATTTTTAATATTGTTACACACACAATTCGATACCAAAAAGTTTAAATTTGGGTGGGATAGACCGGTCAGTGAGAGACGACAGAAAAAGGTGAAACTTAAGATTCGAATACGAATCTTACTGTTTCAGTATTAACACTATATGTATCTGTGCATATATACAAAATTTACCTTTTGGAACAGGGTTTAAATCCATCCTGTTACAATACCCCCCTCATTCAAAAGCCTTCGGATCATGGAATGTGTGTTTGAATGGTTCAAATTTAAATGAAATCTATCAACAACAACAAAAAATTATATACCAATCTTTAAACCCATCCCTATCCATTAGACTTAATACAACTACCCATATACAAAAAAAATTTCATAATGTCTTCATTTGTCTCTTCCTCCTGTTTTTCTTTCTTTTCCTATCAGGGTATGCAGATGCAGACTTCAGTGACCAGGCATTATAAGAACCCCTGACTTCTACCTGTGTTAACCCAAAAAGCATTAGTACCCTGATGGCAGATGATGGAAAAAAGACCTTCATATAAGTTACAGAATTTTCAGCATCCAAACTTGCCTGGATCACTTACATAAGATGTCTTGACCACGACCCGATCTCCCACTTTGTAATTGATGTGCTCTTCCACCTGGTTTACTATTTCTTTGTTGACCATTTTATGCAGGGTCTGTGACACCCTAGCTTGATCAGTTTTCTGGTTGATGGTAGGCTCTTCCATACCCTGGTAGAAATGTTTTGATTAATTGAGGGATGTGCCATCTGAAATGCAAGTGCCAAGGGTATCCATAAATATACACGATCCGAATACACCTTAGCCTGGTCATATCTTCTCCATTTTGGTTTCTCTGAGAAGCTTCAAAGAAAACCTTTGTCCAATAATGAATTATTTAAATATAGATTATTTTTCTTTTACTTATCTATATACAATGAACTCTCCAACTATCAGATACATTGTTTTTCTACATTAACATTTAATTTTTTTATTTTTGAATTAATATCCATTTATATATAATTTAGACAAGTTTTACTGTATCTTGATATGTATATATATGAAAGAAATGTACATCCATTGTTTTTTGAATACTCATTTTTTTTAGTACTTATCTTTGACAAATCATGATTCTGATTCATTCTACATGGAAAATTATTTTTTTATTTTAATAAAAAAAAGCAATAACAATCATATCTTCTCTCTGTTTTTTAATTATATAGTGCAGAGATATAATAACTGTTTCTTCTACTTTAGAAAGCATTGATTACATCCTTCAGTCATTTCTATTTGATCTAAGTTTAAAAAGAGAGGTTTTTCTTTTGTCATAGCAAACCAAGGTCAATTTAATTTTTTAACATTTTATTAATTAATTAATGATTAGAAAAATTACTTTATTAAAAATATCTAATGACTAAATACAATTAATATCATTTCTGATGTTTTTAAATATAATTGTTGTATTAAAATTTTATATAAATACTGCACTTTATAAACACACATATTTTATATTGATTTTTCCCTTCATTTGTATTTACAATTCAAGTTTGTAAACATTTGTTCATCTGCATGATGAAGTGATTTCTTTCTTCTTTATAACCTAATACTAAGTGCTTTTCAGTGAAGTTCACCACAATCATAGTTCTGATTATTTCCTTCTTTATAACATAATACTATGTGCACTTTCAGTAAAGTTCACAATAATCATAGCCGAAAGTGCACTTAGCATTAGATTATAAAGAAGAAATCACTTTATTATGCAGATAAACAAACATTTGCAAACTTAAATTACACACATATTGTGCAAGTAATAAATGTAAATAAAATTCCATAGAGATTACAGCTTATAATTAAAAATTTCCTACTTTTTTATTATTATAAATTAATAACCTTACATTCTATCATTTTTATGTATCTATCATTTATTTTGCTTGATACCAAAGAAAAATCTACTTATATATATCAAGACTTCTTAGCTCTAGGAGATAAACAAAGAAAAATCATAAACACCCATGGTTGGTTTTTGATAAATCCAGAAAGTATTGTTTTCGTCAATGTTACCTACAAAGGAATGATAAAAAATATTTTCTTCCTGCAGTAGGCTAAATAAAGGCTATTTAACTTTTATATATTAGATGAAAGTTTATATTTTCTTTTTTATAATTGCAATATAATGCAAAGCTTTTAATATAAATAAGTTGTTTACTTCAAATTTTGACTGTTTATAGTGTAAATATCAGAACACTTAAAACAAAGGACAGTTTGGAAAAAGCAGATAAGATATGCAAACAAATAATAGAGAGAAAAAATGAGTAAAAAGTAAATTTGAAAACACTAGTGTGAAAAACGATTAGGAAATAAAAAAGCTAAATTAGATATATATTTAGAACTAGGAAGATTTTAGAAAAGTCTGTGATATGCACATAAATAATATAAAAAGTATAAAGAGGGAAAAAATAATTAATTGTAAAGACAGTTATAATGACTTGATGAAAATACTATAAAGAACTGCAGAATGAAAAAAAGGATCTAGTAAGATAAAAGATAATGAACAATTTTATATCTTATGTCAATACAAATAATAATTATATCCATCAATCACTATTCCCAATCAATGTGACACGGCTGAAAAACATTTTATTTTCTACAAAATCATATGTAACCAATATAATCAAAATGGCATTCATCACATCTTAGATTACTTACCATTCACTATATTTTATAAATATTAAATGACAAATGGATATAAAAACAGTGAATTATAAAATATACTATAATAATAGACACAATAGGCCAATTTTAAAAAAATAATTTAGGTATATTTTAAAATAATAAATAAGAGCAAGCCACACTGACAATGAAGAACTGATACAATTTGATGCAAACACAGTTCACAAATGCTGATGAGGAATGAAGGGAGATCAGGGCTCTAAAATAAAAAGAAATCAAAAACAAAAATACAAAATTACAAATTATGAAAGGAAATGTCTGGCTATCTATTTATTTATCTATCTACCGACTGCCTATTATAAATATATCATTCAACTTCCAAAAGTTATCTTTAAGATACACCAAACTTAAATATATTCCACTTCTCAATATTTATTTTGTAGAGGCTAATATATTTATAAAATTATATATATTATTAATAATTCTTTGTCAGTTTCTTAGCTTTCATTTGTGGTAATCCCTAAATTGTTATTAATATATATTTTTTCTAGATGATATTTTGTTACTTCTGTGAATAGAGAACTATATCAACTTAAATATACTAAAAATATTCATTAAACAGGATGAGATAAAATAATTGTAGAAAAACAACAAAAAATTTTGATCCTGATTTAGTATTCATTCACGGCCATTTTGAAATCTAAAAACCACTGCTAACACGTCTAACTGATAAATGACAAATATTGAATAAAAGTACTTTAAATTCATATTTTAGAATTTATAAGCTAATAAAAATAATATGCTTTATTTTATGAGGGATTTTGTTTTTAAATTTACCATTATAAAATATTTGAAGTATGACAACGCAATGCACTGGAATTTGCAGGGAGGGGGAAGGATGGTTTGGCTGATACGAAGCATCATCCAAATGATGCAAAAGTCTAATCAAACCAAGGTTATAATTTCCAAATACTAAAAGATATGCCCATATGAAATAAAGCATATTATTTTTACTAACTCAAAATTTCTAAAATATGAATTTAAAGTAATGTTATTCAATATTTGTAATTTATTGGTTGAATGTGTCAGAGGTAGTTTTGGCTGGTCTTTAGATTTCAAAATGACTGAATTCAAACTAAATCAGCATCAAAATTTTATCATAAAAAACATACATATATTTTTAATACCATGTATAAAAATGTAATAATATTTGATAAGAGTATTAATACTTTGATTTACCTTATAAGTTATAAATATGTATCTTGAGTATAATAAACCAAATGTGCCAATATTAAACTAATATTAATATACATTACATTCAAATTACTCCTTTCAAAGTTAAAATCACACCATCTAATAAATGCTTAAAACATTATGTGAGATTAGATTGTGGAATGACAAGTTGAGCTTTGGTAAAACTATCTTTACCCATTAAGTCTGCCACTCTATCACTTGCATTAAACCAAAGACTGTCATCAATGATTGTTTGATGATGAGATATTTAATTTAAATTCATTTAACTCCCAGAATGAATGAGAATATTACAATAACTAAGAAATACCATAAAGAATGAATCAACAATCCAGATCTTGAAGTAATTAAAATTCTTTAAATCATAGCAAGAAATTGTATTGAATGAAGATTCATTTAAAACATTTTAAATGAAGAATCTTTGAAATGATCTGAAGTGAAGAATCATAGAAAACTTTTTAATTGGAGAAGCTTTGAAAGCATTTTGAATGAAGAATTGTTGAAAACGTTTTAAATGAAACAGTATTTGTTAATGTAAATTTGTTTATTTTCATAATTTGTTGTCTTTAACTAAAAGTTCATCAAGATGTAAACTAGGTTTCCATGTGGAGACAATTTGTTTCATAGATTAAATTATGCTACATACAGGTGGGGGATTGTGTCCCTGACTAAAGAAAATGCATTTACACTAAACATATGGATAATTAAATACTACCATGAAAATATTACTACTATACAATCAAGTTTACTTCTTTATACTGCCTTTCTATTCTTTCACAATTTCACCAAATATCAAAAGAGAAGTTGTTACATAAAAATTTGTTAAACAAATCAGACTTGTCAATAACTGAAAGTATAGTTTCAGTACTTAAGACTCATTTCACATTAAATCTCATTTCTGGATATTTATCTAAGAATCTACAACTAAAAAATTATGACATAAAAATGGATGGACCTCCTATGTAGTTCCAAATAAATTTATTTTTCCAGATGGATTTGATCTTTGATAGTACTGTGATCTCATCAATAGATTCTCAAAAACCCTACTTCATAAATCACAGTCAATGATCAACACAGATGTAGATGAACACATGCCATGTGGTTAATGACAGCCAAATCTATGGACATTCAATGGCAGAACTGAATGCCTTAATAAAACCACTAGTGATTTTATCTTCTAACTGGATTATCTATAGGACTCTTTGTGATGTGTAAAAAATCCATACACTAAATAAGTAAATAATGTAAATTTAGATAATCTTGAAATATACTAAATATTGACAAAATATTACAAATAGCTTTACTAAAATAGAATCTATTCAAAATAAAATTTTTAATATAATGAGAAATGTAATGAATATAAATTCAGCTCTAGGTATTATAGTAGAAAAATGCAAATGAAGTTGATTTCATAACATGTTAACTTAATCATTAACCTCAAATTGTTTTTGATGTAAATTTCTTATATCTGGTGAGAACAGTAGCCTGCAAAAGAGTATGATGGCTGTATGTAATAGGTTGGCAATAGAAATCTTTGTATACTCATGAAAATATTCAATATATTTTTTTTTAATAAAAGGAATTTTAAAAAATGTAAATGTCACAAACTATACAAACAATTTAAAAAAATGTCAATAGTTCTAGAATGATTGATTGAAATGTAAAAAAAAAAGAGCAAATGGTTTATTGTCCACCACTTTACAAATGTATTGGAAGTAATAGAATTGGTCATGATCCATGAACCTTGCACCCTACAACTGCAAAAGGATGCATGTACTATTATGGACAGACAAAATATTGCATATTTCAAATAGTATATTAAGGAATACATTTTATTATCATTTCAATGATCTTTGATTGCATATTTGGAGCAAGAAATTAGGTAAATATTCCCACATATTTTGTGTTGGGCAATGATGAAAAAATAACATCAGGGAAAACACTTGTGGAAGCCAATGAGAAGATGCATAAAACCATAATTAAATGATTAAAAAAAAAAGAAACATTCCCATTGGGAATGTGAGGGAATCAAAAATATCATTATGGATGAATATGAAAGAGAAAAGTTGTAACTCAAAAGACATAAATGTCCCTTGTGATACTCATATTCTAAATTTAATAATAAATGATGCAGCAAAAGTCATTATATATTCAATTAGTTCTTTTTTTTATATAAGTGAGCAAAAAAGAATATAATTTTGTTTGATTTTTCTCTGAAACAATAGACAATTCTTTTAAATGATGTATCACATTCAACATTAAAGCTTTCAAACATCAAATGAAAAAGTAGAATTGAAGCAATCAAATCTTCTTATCAACTAGGTAAAATTTATAATGCTTTGTCAAAACTATGAACTACGACAACTTCAGTAAAGACTTACAATATGAAATATAAAGTTTATATGTTTGAAATAAAAGAATATAGCTTCATTTCTTCTAATAATTTGTCAAATTATTTCCAAGATAAAAATGTGAACATTATATTCAGAATCTTTAGACAATTCAATAACACCCATGTAAAAATATCAATCATATTACAAGAATCTTGAAGTGGCAAAAATTCCAACATTTAAATTTAAAATTTGTCAAGATAAAAAAATACTATCAATTTCCATATGACAATTAATATATGTATGTGAGAAATACAAATTTAGACCACATAATATATATGTAGTAAGTAATATTTAATATGAACAAATTAAATAACTTAGCAATTAAAATATCTAGACTATAAGAAGAATAAAAGTTTGATTGGTGAAAAGAGTAATTAATTATTTAAAAATAATAAAAAATGGGAAAGAGGCAAATAGGTCAATTAAGTTCTGGAAACCAGAGACTTTAATTAAAAGCAGGAAGGATTTAAAAAAAAAAAAGAGACTATGAAATATATAAAGAGCTCTTAAATGGATCAATTGTTGAAATCGCATGCTGAAAAAAAAAGAAAGATGTAGAATGAAGTGGATAACCAGTGGCAGTCAGTCAAAGAAAAAAGCTACTTTCCAGAACTCTACCAATTTATAGGCCATAACAGCAAGTCTAAGATTTAAGCAAGTCACAATGATATTATGATCTTGTATGCTTTTGAGTCAATGTTAGAAGTTTAACTTTTAATAATTATTAGAATAATAGTAATCTTAGTCATCTGACTTAATAATAATATATTATAAATGTTGGTGCATCTTGCTCCAATCACTGCATAACTGCTTTGAATAATTGGTGCAGATAATAATGAAACAGCAAATGCCAGAAGATCAATTGATTATTTTGATCCATAGTTATGATTTCAAATTTTTTTACTGTTTTTCAACTAAAAAACTGATGATTTTGAGATGTTTCGTTACAAAGATAAATAATACATAACGTCATATCTGACATTATATTTTCAGTAACGATAAATTAAAAATTCTAAACCCATTTAATTATCTTTTTATTGCAAGTAATAATTTATCTTTTTTTAAACATAAGAATGGTTTTAAAACACTATTGAATTATTTCTATTATTGTAATAATTAGTGAATATTTATTTTTAAAATTAAATCTATAATTTATTGCTTGGGTGTTTGTAAAAAAAAATTCAAAAACTACAAGTAACAGAACTGGGCTGTGATCAATAGATCTTGATCACTGTTTACCACTCTATTTTTGTATCAAACTATGAAGAGTAAAGTAATTGAAAAGTTTATTGCTTGGAAGTTCATAAGTTTAAGAATAGAAGTTCATAAGAAGTTTAAGAATAGGAAGAGAGAGCTAGGTTCAATCCATGGACTTTGAACTTCAGAATCTAACATTCTATCACAGTAAACCCCTTGCATTAAGAGCAATTAAAAATAATGTATGCATATATTTGTGCATAAATTATGTTTATTACTAGGTTACATATGTTGTGTGTCATATGTGAAGTGTAGAATTTCATCATGTTTGGATAAGATCTGACCACTTGGATATGATTTCTGAATATGGGAAGACAAAATAGTTCATTGCATGTCAAAGGTTTCTCCAATAGGCTCTCATAGATGAAAAATCAAAAAACATTAGACAACATGTTTGCCAATTGCAGGTGGTGAAAATTTGAGTGTTTTTCTATATTTGTCTTACTCTAGTTAAATATATATAGATACCTATTTAATAACAAATATTTGATATTTAACTGGGATTGGATATTGAACTTATACCTGAATAATATCTTCAAATTTATTTGACCTAGACTTAAACTTTGGTCATAAAAGAGTTGAATGCACAATAAGTGTACTAATGAATATAATAAATTTTTTGGATGTAATTATTTTAAATTGAAGTCTTCAAGTTTATCTCATCTGGATTTAAATCCCAGGTGTAAATATGCTACTATTGAATAATACATGTCTTCATTTATTATAAATTTAATGAATCTTTTGGATGTAGTTACTTTAAATAACATTTACTTTTATGTGGCAAGAATTTAAACCCGGATCATAAGGAATGGAAAGTGATTTTGCTACTACTGCAGAATGATTATTTTAATACCTGAGTGTATTATCAATTTAATGAATCCTTTGGTTGTAGTTACTTTAAATTGAAGAACAAAATAGTATTATCTTTTTATTCTTTATTATATTCAATAGAAATGATGTACATTTTCTTATTATTTTACAAAATGTAACATGTATTAGAAGAATTATATTTAATTTATACACTGCATTAGTATACATAACATTGTGTTAATATATATATATGTAAATTATAAAATACATTCTTAGATATATATAATAAGATTGCTATTTAAACCTTAAATAAGTGTGTCAATAGATAAATTTATATTAGTCACCCACATCAATCCAAATAAAGATAAAGATCATTGAATTAATAATTTGGAAATATGATTTTGTGAAATAAATCAAGTATAATAATGAGTTAATGGTCTTACCTTTTTTAGCATTTATATAGGTGTTATAAATTTATCTATTATACACACTTATTTGCAGTTTATATAAATTGGCCTTATTACATCCACACACACCCACACTAACATATATTATCATAATCAAAAATCATCATTGTTCTATCTAAAGCCTTATTAAAAAGTGAAAATAAGATAGACATACATAGGATTATTCTTTAGAAGTTCTCACTGCATTTATAATTATTTCTATATCACAAAAACTAGTGATTTTCAACTATGGTAATATACATTAATTTTAATGAATGCCTTGTTACTTCTTAGATATTTACATATATACATAAATTAAGAAAATTAAAATATTTATAGAAAAATAGATAATTTAGATCCCTACTCATCATCATAGTCTTCTTCTTCCAGGTCGCTGATATCACAGATCTGACATTCTCCACATTCACCAGAAAATTTTAAATGGCAGCACTGGTCATTTGGAATATCGATAAAAGTTGTAAGATAGTCTTTAAAAATATCAACTTTTATCAGAAGCTTAAAGCTGTGTATTTCCAATTTGTAAATGTATTTACTTGAATGCTTTAAAATGGCAGTATGGGAATTTAAAAGACTTAACGAGGTTTCAAAACCTGATTGCAAATGCAGATTATTGGCGTAAACATCTGCAGCATGTTTGCCGCGACCTTGATGGATAATCGTAATGCTGTTATTGAAAAGCTGCATCATAACCTGGGTATCACACATTTTATGAGTTCTGCACGAGTCTCTTTTAACCTACATAAAAAAATAAATTTTTTTATTCTTAATAAATCACAATTTTATAATTATTACTATTTATAACAGTATAAATTAACTAACTACTAAAGAAATCTATATAATTCAGTTAAAAAATAAGCTATAGATGTCATTTTGTAATAGATATTTGGCTTTAATGTTATGATTGGATGATAATAATAATAAAGATGATTTTCAAATTTAAATTGTTAAATGGACTATAATAACATTGTAAAAATGAGATAGAAATGAAATATATTTGGAAATTGAGGCCATAAAGATTAAAAAAAAATATCAAAAAGAGAGATTGTCTATCGTTTTGTTGGCTTATTAGCTTAAAGATTCATTATTTCAATAAAGTGGAAAACATGTCTCATTGCATATTTGCAATATTCATACACAGACATTGTCTTTTTTTGGCTGGCTGTTTTCTGTGGGTCCTTTTAAATCAATCTTATTACAGAAATTTAAAATAGCTTGCATCAAAAGTTATCTAAAGTTCACAGCATGACACACTCATATGGGCATATTTAGGTATACCACTATTGCATATATCAGACTTTCTTACTTTGAAAAAAATAACAAGCATTAGAATATAATATATTTCACTCTGCAATTATATGTTATGGGAGTATACTTAACCTAGATGTATTACAAATATAAAAAGATGGTGCTTTTTTCACACCTTATCAGGAATAGCTGAGTGATGAGATGGTAAATTGGTAAAGATTTATTTCATCTTTGGAAATAACCACTAAGCATGTTTAAAAAGCATGGTTATAGGCTTTCATCACTGCTTCTTATAAAATTATGGTTAATCTTGGCATTCTAAATGAAACTTGATGTTAACTCAATGAAGTTTTATTTTACTTCTGATGCATCAATGTGAAGCCTATATATGTAGAAACATATATAGTCATGATCTTGAATTATTAGCCATTCATTATTTAATATCAGGCATAGATTGGGGAGGGGGGAGGACTAGTACAGCATAGATATTTACTCTTTGTAGAAGCAAGGGAAGGATAGAATATTTAAGCACAATAAAAAAAAAAACATATATAGAAAATAATCAACTCAACACTAATAGTTAGGCATGTGTTATGTTGTATACATGTATGTGTGTGTATATTATTATTTATATGTTAATAATAAATATATATTTTAAATAATTTTTAAATTATTGTATAAAGCAGTTTTTAATACTGTGCATTTTAAATTTAATTATTAAAAAATTTAATTAATAATAATGTTTGCATAATGTTTTAAACTTATAAAGGATTTTATAAAAGATTGTTAATTTATATATGCACATTGAAGGAAAAACAGTGTCTTGACATTTTATTGTCTGAATGTTAGAAAATTCATAAGAAAGATCATCTGCAGTCTTAAGAAAAATGGCTATAACTGAAATGTTTTACATGGATTGTACTGCAATGGAAGGCTGAAATATACAAGATACCTGCTTGGATATATTGACTCATTTCCTAGGAGGTTCTCCAGAATAGTTTAAAAGTAAAATATCATAAATTCTCATCCTCTACAGCAACTAGTCAGTATTACATGTTACAAAGAAAATTCAAATAATTCAATAAACAAATAAGGGATTTGCAGTTAACAGCCAGGATAAACATTAGAGCTCTGAAATAAGTATTTTAAAAAAATAACCAGCATTTCCTGACAATAAGTTTATGTAAATTAAAATTAAATGCGATATCAAAGATATTTCTATTTGTGCATAAATTACTGATAAACTTTGTGTATAAACTTTAATATAAATTGTTTAAAATCTAGGCAAAAAAAATTGTGTACAGAAACATTATATACAGACTATTTATTGTCATTTATGTATTTTAAAGTATTTTTATAAGTAGTGTAAATTTTAAGTAACGATTTAAATATTTGGTGTTTAAATATTATTTAATTTTGTTTTAATAACAATAAAGAAAAAACTTCACACAGGTTTATTATTGATAATTAATGGAATAAATTCTTTATCGTTTAAATACACGAATTGTCAGAGTTAAAAAAATATATATACAAACAATTTTACTTTGAATGTTATAAATCTGAATTTACATATGAATGTAGGGTAAGATTGCCCAAACCATTTAAGATTGTTAGACAATGTATATAACTTAAATTTAAATAATTTTTGAATATTATTTTATGCATTTTAACTTAGTAAATGCTTATTATAACTTTATGCAATCTTGTTATAAAATGATACTTCAACTTAATTTAAATGCATGAATTAATTTGATGTTTATTTATGGAGATATTGAGCTTAACATTAGCATATATCTAATATATTTTATGTACAATCAATATTAATGTTTTTGAAGAAATTAAATTATTCCAAGTTTGAAATAAAAGTTCTATTGTAAGTATATTGTTCTGTCATGTGATGTATATTGTTCTGTCTTGAGTATAAAAATGCAGATGCAGAATTCTTACTTATTCGCATTGCTAATGATATGCAAACTTGCAAATGTGCATTATTGCTTTTATATTGAAAATAATTATATTCATACCCTTCATTTATTTATATTTCAATATTCCATAAGTTGAAATGGAAATCCTGGCATACAATTAATTCACTACTTATTAGTATATATTGAATATAACAACTGTACCCATGAAGGACATTGTTTTCGAGCTCATGGACTTTAAACAAAATAATTTGATAAAAGCTCTGACTTTGTTATGAATTTTTGTTATATATATATTTGTAAAATTTTTATTTATTTTCTTTCTACACTTAAAGAGTGAAAGCAACAAAACAATGGGGGAAATCATTAAGTTAGATAAATATTTTTTTATTTATTTACATTTTAAATAAAGTTTAGATCACCACTTGACATTGATCATCGTGATATGGTATAAGATAAAATCTTAAAGATTATTCCATATTAAGTACATACACTTATTACAAAACAGAGCTCATGTTATTATATTTTTTTCGGTATAAATGACTAATCTTCTTATGTGGATGTTCCTTAGGGAATTATACATAGATGGGGGGGGTTTCCCAAAGAAGATGAAACATCTCTAATTTGAATTGGACAAAGAGGCTACTGCAGATATACTTGTATGATATGATATTGTAAATTAGCTAGTTAGCTATGTGGTCGATTTAATAATAAAACCTTTTTTAAATTTTTTATTTGCTTTGTAAATAATTAGTGCCATGTCATGTACTTCTACCATTGGCTAAGGGTTTGCAATCGTGAATGTATTTAATTGTTGATATGATAGAAATCCATCCTTGACACATACAATAATACTACTTTATCTTGTTAAAGAGTTTTAAATATATATTTTTTTAATTTGCTTTATTATTTAATAAACATTGTCAAATTTATTCACATTAAACTGGTCTCTAGTTTATAAAAATTATCTATGCATTCACTTAATTGATAACTGAGGATATATACACACACACCTCACTCATATAATAATGTAGAAATATGCTTGGATGAAGCATTAAATCAATTATAATTTATATGGAAGTGCAGCAGTTGCTATCTCATATAAGTTCATCCCTGAAGAGAATCGAAGGTAGATGTCTCACTGAGTTCGAATACTGGGGCATAAGAGCCCGAAGAAGGGGTGAGGTGTAAATGAATTAACCCAAATTTATCTAGATTTAATGTGTAATACAGAGCTAGCCCATTAGAGGTAGATACAATCATAGGTTATGTACTTCTTTGTACCAGTGACAGCATCCTATCAGAAGACCCTAGTGAGCTGTGTTTCTCCTCTCTTGTGGTAAACCCTAGCCTGTCATATGCTGAAATGTCAATATTATTAAACTAACTATAAGCAGTCATATAATCAACTTAAAAAATAACATTTAAATCTTTTGCATCTGAAAGTTTTTGTTTTAACACACATATATAATTGTAATATCATAAAATACTAACCTTAATTGTGATGTTTTCTGATTTAATTAAATCGTAAATTCCCGGAATTCTGTGATTGAATCCTTCACTTTTAAAGTGAATTACATATCCATTTTTTTCTGCAACACATGATATATCTGTGCTTGGCAATACTTGCTGGTCACAATTTGCTCCTGACCAGTGATTGCTGCAGGAACCACAAGCTTCATCTCCTTTCCATGTCTTTGAGCAGTTGCACTTTCCTGTTTCAGCTTCACATTTTCCATGGCTATTACAAGGGTTACTATATGGGCCTGGGCATTTTATATCACACTTTGCTCCTCCATATCCATTTATACAATGACATTTATTTAGTAATTTATTTTTTACACCAAAGGTACAAATACTCTTGCAGTCTGAACCAAACCAAAAAGGAAAATCACGCCCTGGAAACATATTGCACAGAAATTGTGCAGGCCATAATGGATGAGCCAAAAGTGCTTGACATTCAGAAGCGAATGAAACAACAGACTCCATACTTTGTGCAATTAAGCTAGTGGATGATACATCTTCAAGACAAGATAAATAATGAAATTCAGCTTTTGAATGTAATGTATAGCAAACTGAATTCAATTTTCCTGTAAATATTATTTTTTTACAATGTTCTACAGCAACTTTTTCTTTATTTAAACTTGTAAATTTAATATCAAAATTAAAAATTTTGCTGCTGTGGAAATAATCAGTATTCAGGGAAGAAGTTGCTACTGACCATAATTTTTCTGAATTATCATCTGAAAGTGATATGGCACCAGTTATTAATTCCTGAATTTTATGACCATAACCTTTATTAAAATTCCACAACATTATTACATTGCGTTCAGTTTTGAAAATTGCAAATTTCCACATTTCTTTTATTTCGGCAAATGAAAAAGTTCTGTTCCAAATTACTAATTGGTCTATACTTCCAATAAAATTGTTGCTGGGAGAACCAGATCCTATTACCAAATGACTATCCATTGGCCATAATTCAGAATTAATCATGATTTCAAAAATCTGATGATTTTCCTTAGATATTACATGATGAAAATATAGTATTCCTAAAATTTTGTTATAGACCAAAGAGATCTGAATCCATTGATTAAGCTTTAATGGTACAAATGAGTTGATTATTTTATCTCCTACTAAAACACAATAAGTAGAATTTTTTATTATTAAAGAAAATGAATTATTGGCTGTTGAGGTTAGTATAATACCATTTTGGTTTTGATGTACTTTCAGCATAAACTGTATTGTTATAAAATTATAAGAAACAGTATTAAGTTGTGGATACAGTACTAAATTTGTATTATTAAAAACAAGGCAGAAACCTGCATTTGCAGGAATGTATGGATTTCCAAGGTCTTGCATATATTTATGAAATATACTTAGTGTTTTTATTTTCCAATGTAAAAAATAATGATGAATAGATTCTTGAGAAATGGAGAATTTTTTATGTGTTTTGATTAAACCATAACATGATATTTGAGAAATGAAATCACTTCCTATGCAGGTTGGTGTAATAATTGGAGCTGAACCACAAAGCCCTTTAGCAGATACAAAGCCTTGTTTCATTGATGATAAATCAATATTCATGTAATTATTTTGAAGATTCAACTTTAAAATAAAGTCAAAAGTAGAAATGATGTTTTTTCCTATTTCAATTTCATTAAGTGACATTCTTCTCAAAATAAATTCATTTTTGACTCCCCACCTCACTGGTCCATTAAGATCAATAGTATGGTTATTCATTCTTACTATCATACCTTCTGTAGGTGCATTAGTAGCATCAATAACAAGGGTAATATTAGCATTATCTTTCCCAGTAGTTTCTACGGCAACTATGCTTACACAAGCGTCCAAGTCACTGCAAAATGTTTGCCTGATATATATTCTTGTACCCACATCAGCATTATCAAAGAGCACATATTCACCAGGTTTTTTATGTACAACACTGGCCCCATCAAAAAGTGTATAATAACCATTTGGATAGACATAACAATGCTTTAATACCCTGGAACTACCATCAGTTGGTACAGCAATAGAACAATCAGCTCCAATCCATCCATTGGTGCAAATGGAACACCGTCGATTACCATTCCAGTTGGTGGCACATAAACATACTCCAGTAACTTTATCACATTCACCATGTCCTGAACAAGGATTTAAAGAACCACCAGGGCAAATGAAAGAGCATTGAGATCCCCAGAATCCTCTTTTGCATGTGCATGAATTAATATTATAAGCACTTGCTGGAAAAAGACATTTGATGTCACATTTACTTCCTGTCCACTCTGGAAATCCATCAAATTGATTGCATAAAGTAATTGCAGGCCATATAACATGATGAAGCTCCGATTGGCAATAATCAGCGAATGCTACAACAACTGTGTAAGCTGCTTGTTTACTCTGGCTTCTAACGACATCCTCAACACATATTCGGAAAAAATATTGGAATATAATTTTTCCTAAGCTTTGACAATGTGAAAACAATTCAGATTCAAATAAAATAGTAGTGCAGAAGTTATAAGCAATTTCATTTTCCTGCAGTCTAGATAATTCAAAAATGTAATTGCTTTGTGGAGACTCAATGAATGCAGTTGATTCCATCCATAATAATGAGCCTGTTATCCATGACTGATTATAAAAGTGAAAGAGAGTATTATTAATTAAATCTTGTAGTTTCCCTTGATCATTAAACTTCCACAAACCAATAATTCCATCTATTTCTGTATTCCAGTTTTTGCCCCATGAATCAATAATTTGTGATTTATTAAATATTTTATTCCAAATTACTAGTTCATCCACAGAACCTCTAAATATATCAGAATTATTAAAAATATATCCATTTATCGAAGGTTGCCATTTTCCAATAGTGAATATACCTCCAGAAACAAATATATCTATTTGACTGGTAAAAATAAAACTAATGTGTTCAACTTTACTTTTATTCATTACATAGAAGGTTAATGATGATGTATTTTTAACCCAAGTAATAACAATTTTGTTCCAAATATTAATTTCTGCTCTGAAATGTGTATCAAAGACAGATTTCCCAAATATAATTTTGAAAGTTTCTTCTGTGACCACCAGAGCAAAGGTTTCTTCTTTAGTATAAGACAAAATAACTCCATTTTTTGAAACATTTACCAAAAACTCTATAGTTACATTTCCAGCAAATTCAAAACCATAAAATGGGTCTGTAGTTAAAATAACATTATCAATGTGAATGCATAATCCAGCGTGGGTGATATTTTTGTTTTCCATGTAAACAAAAAACAAATTATCAGATAAAATGACTTCCCAGCTTTTTTTGATAACATTGATGCTTAAAGATGTATCAAAATAATTAAAATCATTTGTACAAGGGCCACAAATTGCTTTTTGTGTTTTGCAGAATGATTCTGAAGATTTAAAATTAAAACTTAAATATCTATCAGTTTGTCTCAAAATAATAACAAAGTTATTAGAATGTGAAATGATATATTCATTTAAAGCTGGATTTTTAATTGTAATATTTTTGGAGTCTATAGGAAAATAATTTGTTGACAATTCATATCGATTCTTCCATATGCGGATACCAGTATTGAAAGATTTAATAATAAAAATATCATTGAAATAATTAACTGCTAAAGATGTTATGCAAGATGATTGTTGGTAACAGGATTCTAATTGAATTTGGATGGATAAAGATACACTTTCTTTTAAAACCCAAAAGTAACCAATTTCTTTAAAGTAGAAGTTTAAACCACTAAAGCTGATGACATGACCTCCACCAAAGAATGCGCAAATCAGATTAGTTCTGTTTTCTTCATTGTTATTAATTGGGATAATATTACACTCATTTCCAATCCATCCATCAATGCATGACAAACAGTCTGTTGTGTTAAGAAATGGATATTTACAAATACATTGTCCTGTAAAAGCATCACACAGTCCATGATTATGACAAGGATTTTTATGACCTCCAGGGCATTCATAATTGCACTTATCACCCCAGTATCCCTTAGTGCATATACAGGTATTATCTGTTTCATTTAAAATACCATGGTTGCATCTATGGTCACAAGGAAGATGGAAGGTAATAGAATCAGGTAATATTTCACATAAATCTTCCAAAGGAGTTGTTAAAGTAGGTAAACTGCTTTCACAATAATCTGATAATCCTATAGTTGTAACACCAATCGAAGAACTGTGTTTTGTTAGCAAGAAATCTTTCATACATATTAGTTCAAAAACATTACTAAGAGACTGTAAGGTGTTTGTACAATTAGTATTTAAATTTGTACTATTTAAAAATTCACATTTTTCCTTAGCATTTGTGTGCATTTCTAAAGTAGTTATAAAAAATGTTTTCTCTTTAAAACTGAGCGAAATAGGTGATGATACATCTGATAAAATCCATATTGGTTTTGCATTTGTGAAATCCAAGCTAACACTGTTAATGATATCAATCACAATGGTTCCATATCCTTCCATAAAAATCCATGCATGAGTCATATTCATTAAGACTGATATGCTAATAATATGTTGGTAAACATTTATAATTTCATAAACATCTAAAGTGTCATTCCAAATATATAGTCCATTAATTTGCCAAATTATATTGGTATTTGTTATTATAGATTCAATGAGTGTCAAAGTTGTACTACTTCCTAGAGATAAGACACCTCCAGGGGTAAACAAATCCACAGCTATTATTATGGAATAGGTATGGATAATATTTCCACTTGTTACATAAATTACAGTACACAATCCACTTATAGAAGAATATTCAACCGCAACAAAGCACCACTGTCCATTTATAGGTTTGATTCCTGTGTTATAAATAGTACCCACTGCAAAGATATGAATAGTGGAATTTATAAAAAGAACAAAGGTATTCTGTGATTTGTATGAAAATATTATGCCTGTTACTACTTCTTGAATAGATTCTATTTTAATATGAAAACCAATAGTTATATTGGAAACAAATAGACCATGGGTTATAGTTCCAGCAATGCCATCTGTTGCATTAAACAATAAACTAAATCCACTATTAAATGCTGTTTCGACAGCTAATAATTCATTGTGCAAATAGATAAAACCAGTGTGTATGTTAGGTGGTATTTTACAAAAATTAGCAAAGTTTATGTTTATTATTTCAGATGTGATTTTATTAGCAGATATGAATGAATTTAATCCAATTTGTATGTCATTATGAGTATTACCATCACAGTTGCCACATAAACTTTTCTTTGTCATTTGACAATAATCTCTTGCAACCTGTAATGTAACAGTGAGATAATGTTCAAGTGATCTTACTTTTAGAAAGGAATTGCTACCTTGATGAAGCACCTGAATTACATTTTTACTTTGCGATACATTATAATTGTCGACTGTGATTGGGTAAGATTCTAAAAATATTTTTTCACCATTCAGCCACACTCTGGAAGAAATATGTTCATTATCGGGTGCTCGGATTGTAATGTTACTGGAAGATGTCTGAATCCATACTGACTGAATGCAAGTAATTTTAGAAGAACCACATAAAACCTGCCGTACATATATAGAAAACAATGAAGATTTATACATTATAAACTCTCCTCCAACATTCATATCAAAGGTAATACCATCAAACATAATATAATGAGAATAACTAAATATAGAGCAAACAGCAGAATCACTATGACTACTAGTAGTAAAACTAAATGATGAACAATCATCTCCATACCATCCATTATTACAAGACATGCAATTATTATGTTGATCAAAGTTAAACAAGCAATTACATTCTCCTTGACTGTTACACCTGCCATTATTTCCACATGCTCCATTATCATTGGAAGGACAGACATTGTTACAATTGTTACCCCAAAACCCAGGAAAACAAGTGCAATTATCCATCATTCCTAGTTCGGCTTTTCCAGAAATACATCGAACATCACAATTTTTTCCAATCCACCCTAAAAGTGGACTATATGAAAATATATTGCAAAGATGTTGAGTAAGATCAAGTGTTATTGTTAAAATATTACTACAGTATCTAGACATAATAATGATGCTGTCTAAAGCATGGTAGGTTTCATTATTAGCTATGACATCAAATAAACATGACTGGTAATAGAAATAGGTTGCTGATATACCTAGCAAAGTACACTGGTCATTTTCTAAAACAGAGCTAATTGTTAAATTGCAAAATTTTTTAGCATATTCAAAAGTTGCAGCTGAACTAAAATGAGCAATAGAGTAATAATTATGTATTTGTATTGATTGTTTTTCAGATATATATAGAGGATGCCAAATGATAGCTGAAAGTTGCAGCTCAATTTTGAAATGATGACCAGAAATAAGATCATGAACTACAGTTCCATAGCCTTCATTAAACCGCCAATAGTATACTATTGTCGATGTCTGTACTACATTTACATACCTCCATAAATTTTTTCTAATAATTGTAATACTCAAAATTTCACTCCACATTCTAACTTCACTAATCCAACCAATGAAATTCCATGGTTGATAAATAAAGGAACCCGCTGAAGAAATCAATTTTCCAATTGTTAGTGATCCATAACTAATAAATATATTAGTTCCATAAACTGCAAAATTATGTCTGAAAACTTGAACAGACTCTGTCTGATCAAATACTAAAATGTTGCAATCCATGATACTCTGTTCCCATGTAAGTGCTAAATGGTACCATTTGTTTTTGGAAATACTAATAGATGTGTGAATAGTAGTACCATTGAAGTGTAAAATTAAACTTCCACTGCAATAAATGAAACCAAATGTTTTATTTTTTGTGTATGAAAATATAGTTCCGCAATCTTTTAAACTTTCGTGTACTTTAAAATCCAATTCAAAAGTAATATCATCAGGAGTTTCTAATGGATCAGGTATAGATGCATGACTGTTGTTGAAGAATACAGCAAAGTCTGAAATTTTACTATGTATTAAACTTTCTTCATCAAAAACTAGCCAGGATGGTCCAAAATCATTGTGAATAGTATTTTGACTCAAAGTTCCTTTAAATTCAGTGGTTAAAATAGTTCCATTTTTTAAAACAAAATCATTCAAAGGATTTTTATCACAATGTCCCATTAAACCTTTACCATATTTACAATAGTTTTGGTGAACATTAAATTCGATATTAATATATAATCCAGTGATAATAATATTAAGTTCAAAGTTAGATGAAATAAATTGGTAATGATTAACAGACTTCCGGTAACAGGTAAATGAAGAAGAAATCACTTTTGAAGATAATAACACAACAACTTTTCCATTAACCAGTACTCTGCCTTCAATATTATTTTCATCTGTGCCACCTTTAATAAGAACCACTGTAGTTCCACTTTTTACTGCGACTGTAGATATACAAGAGCCAATACCAAATAAACTGCAATGGATGTGATTAGTGTGAACAGTAATACTTGAATCTTCATACAGTTTATATTCTCCAATACCATAAAAATTAAAGCTAGCACCATCAAATGTTGTGTAGTGTCCTTTGCCAAAACTGGTTGCATGAAGAGTATCATCAGACAAAGACAAATGAGTAATAGCTACAGAGCAATCATTTCCAATCCATCCATCAGAACAATTTCTACAGTTACTGTGCTGGTCAAATTTTTCATTACACGAACACTCTCCAGTGTGATTGTCGCAACTGCCATGGCCATAACAGGGTTCGATGGATCCACCTACACATTCATTTTGGCAGTAATCTCCCCAGTAGCCATGATAACATTCACAGTATTCATCCTTCTGAAAATAAATGAATAAAACAATTATAATCAAATCTTTTTATATACACAGACAATATATATATATATATATACATAATAACTATAAAATAATATATACCTATTAACTATAAAGTAAAACTAAAAATAGTCAAGCAAATAAATGCATTAAGATAACTAGTAGACATATGATAACCCAAGAGCTATAATTTTAACAGATCAAATGCAAAAGACAAAAACTATATTTGTTATTTGTAAAAGCTAAAAGTATATTTATTTGTAACATATAATAGAACAAACAAGATATGTAAATAATATAAACAAAAAAAAAAAAAAAAGACAAAAAGAGTATATATAATTTTTAAAAAACAACTGATGCAATGTAACATTTATCTGCTTCATCTATAATCTGGGTTAAATTGTGGCTGGCTAAACTGGAAGTTTTAATCTATCTTAGGATTTATTTTTTGGGTGAATTAAGTAAAAACCAATTCAGATAACCATTAAATATTGAACGACATATAAGTATCTAGTTAATCTTACCTAGAAAGTAAAACAAGGATGTAATAGCACACAAACTTTTATCACCTCATGGGTAATGGCTTTTTCTTCACAATTCTTCCCTGAAAGAGGGGGAGGGGACCATTGAAGAGGCTCCTATCCCCTGCAGGTGGGCTATTTAAAAATGTTTATTTTTGTTGTACATAATATTCTCAGAAAACCCATTTTCTACATAATATTTACAAATCATAAAACCAACCTACAAAATAATATGACAATAAATGAATATGTGATGGATTGGTTAGTTTCTTAGGTCATGTGACATTAGAACATCAGAAGATTCAAGTCAAACTTTAATAAAGAAACTTTTGGCTCTTGAATATGTAAATCTACCATTATGTTAATTAGCACATGTCAGGACTATAATTATTAATGGTACATTAAGAAGTGAATTGCCTAAAAGAAATAATTTTAATAGTGTAATAAAAAAAATTAATAAGGTTGTTGATCATCTTAATAAAATGTTCAGTAGTAATGACAATTATTACAAATGTAAATCGCAAATAGGTAAAAAAAAAATGTTTTGAGATATTGGAAGACTAATTTTAAAAATAATTAGACCAAGTAATGAATGGAAGCAAATAGTAGGGAGGATTATTACTAAATTAAAACGAATAAAAAATGAGAATTAGTTATTTAATTAGGAGCATAATGAATGGAAGAGGAAGGGAGGGGATTACTAAAATAAAAAGAGTGGAAAATGAGAATTAGATATTTAATTAGAGGTATAGGTGAATTATGAAAAATGTTATAGAGATAAACCATTTAATAAAAAAAGACGAAAGAATAAAAAAGTACATTAGAAGTTTAACTAAGTAATGTGGTGACAGTGATGCAAAATAATAAGCAAAAAATAGTTCTACAAATTACTGTGAATTATTTAGTGCCCATTGATGAAGATAAAAACCAATGAAAATATGTAAAAAAATGCAAAAAAAAAATCAATGGAGAAACTTGTAGAACCATTATGTTTACTAAAATAAAACAACAGCGTTTCTTTTTTCATGAACTTAACATGACAATATGAAATGTATAGAAAATATGCTTTCCATGCATTAATAAAGTAAAATTATTAACCATTTTCAAAATATTTTGAAATACTTGATTTATATAAGATTTATAAATAATTTTATCATCCTCCAGATTTAATATTTTCTTAAATAAGAACATATGAACAGCTTTCATAAATGTGTCACTTATGTACCTTACATAATTGTAAAAAAGTCACATTTACATATATTATATTTTGTCATTTTTATTATGTAGAATGGAAAACTATTTTTTGATGATCTTATATACTTGAGGAATGTTTTAACAATGGAAATTATACCCCATCCAATATAAACAAGCTGATTAACAACACAAAGAGCATTGTAGTATAACGTAAAAAATAACATCATATATAGGTTAAAACATCGGTGAATCATATTATTAACACATTAAATACCTCAACAAGCATCACCTTTTGTAAAAACAGACTAAATCAACAGAGACTGAATGACAAATTCCCTAAGTGTTGGAAAACCACATGATGTTTAACTTTACACATGATTAGTTAAACAGAATTAAGAAGTATTACAGATTATAAATATTAATTATAAACTACTACATCTTCATTGATCTCAGCTTAGATATCATCATAATCATTTTCAATCATTGTTGATCCACTGCAGAATGAAGACCTCCAAGTTCAATCCATCTTCTCCAATCTTTAGCTTCTCTTCTTCTCACAACCCCAGCTTGGATGTATGAGGATTTATCCAAAGAAAAACAAAATTTTATTCAAAAGATTTTTTGACATTTACATTTTTTTTAAATAGAATCTATTCATGGAGAAACTAGTTCTGAATGCACGTATTATAGTTACAATTCCCAAATTAAATTCTTATAGTCATTTCATTAAACTTTTAAACAACCACCCCTCTCTTATCAATGCCAATTTACCAGTTAAACAAAGAATGCTAATTTTATTCGACTACCATGCTGTTTATAGGATAAATTAGACATTGATGTCTTAATGGAGGAAATTTTATATTAGTGGTAATCTTTGTAAAGTATTCATGACACCAGCTTATAGCTTCAAACAATAATCAAGATGCAAATTCTAGTAATTTTAATAAGTACATGAATAAACTATAATATCAAATAACAGCATGGAGAATATATAATCCGCCCACAGAGCAATTAAGTCAGAATGTGAACATGCTATAATAATAATTCACAATAATTTTATAGCAATAGTTTATTTCTGTGTTTATTAAAATTACTGGAATATATCTATATAGAATTTTTAAACATTATCGATCCACAGTAGAATAAAAATCTCTTACCCAATTCCTCAGTTCTAAAGTTTCTTTTTTCGCACCATTCCAGTAAACATCCTAATTTCATCTCTTCATTTCACATGTGATTTTTTTGTATATCTTCTACAATTTATTGAAATCCACTTTTTTTGAAAAGTCACTTAATAATACTAGACATTATTTATCATTTGACATCACATGATCACTATATCTTATGCTAGCACATAACTGTTATTAAACAGGCAAAACTCTCCATACAGTAGTCATCCTGTGCCAACCAGAGTATCCATTGATTACTCTGGTTGTCACAAGGTGGCACTACTGTATGGAGGGTTTTTATGATGTAACTAGAATTATATGGAAAGGAGTTTTTATGATGTAACTAGAATTATATGGAAAGGAGTTGCAGTAGCAGGGTTAACATATGGTAATGATGCATTATATGTTAGTAAAAAGATATTAGATTATTTAGAAAAAGCTCAAAGGGAAGTAGGAAGACATGCATTGGATGCAGAAGTATGGACAGCAAGGGAGGCAATTCAAGGAGAAATGGGATGGTCAAGTTTTCATATGAGAGATGCAAAAAGTAAAATGAAAATGTTTGGTAGATTGCAGTTTATGGATAATAAAAGAATAGCTAAAATAGTATTTAATTGGGTTATGAGTAAAGGGCAGGTAACAAGATGGGTGAGAAAGGTAATGCGGTATGCAAAAGATTTGGATAAAGAATTTATATCAGTATATTTGTACAAAAGATGGGATGATTGTGTTAAGAGGATAATTGAGTGTTATAGTAGTAAGGAATGGGATAAAAGAATAAATTTATTAAAAAAGACTAGGGAGTTAGAGAGATGGAGAAATAGTATGGAGAGTAAAAAGAGTTTAAATATATATAGAAATAAACAATATTAAGTGTGAGTTAATATATGATAATAGTAAGGAAAGTAGTTTATTGTTTAAGGCTCGAACGGGATCTTCAGCTACAAAAGAATATACATGTAAATGGAAAAATATGGGTGATTTATTTTGTAAATTATGTAAGGAAAGAATTGAAAATATTAGGCATTTGTTAATTGAATGTAAATGTTTGAAAACAGAAAGGGTACATATAATGAAGTTGTGGAAAAATAAATATGAAAAGAGTGATTATACAGAAAGTGAATTATTGGTTTTTATGCTGGGTTTGGGAAAAGATAAGGGGAATTAGATATAAAGGTTATAGAGTTGACAAAGATTATGTTGTGGAAAG